>QFET01001788.1:0-60316 GCA_003316355.1 Tuber calosporum
TGTTTGTTATACTATGACTCACACGGCAGTCATAGTAAAGAGGTGACTTATAGAAAAGTCACCAGGGTTAGGGTTGTGGGAAGAGCGCCTATATAAGGAGGGTCACGGACACAGATAGCTAGCTCTTCACGCAACCACCTAAGTTCTTTCCTATGTTATATTTTATCTATTAGTTCAATCAATACTTTATCCTTATTACGACTATCCGTTTATATCACTGACCGAAAGGTGATTCGAGCAACCTACCGCTAACGAGCAGTCGCACGGGCTAGGAGTGAAAGGACTCAGCGTCCCTAGGCGACATAAGGCTACGAGATCGGAAGAGGCGGTGAGACGAGCGGCACGTATCGTTACCTGTTGCTGTTAAAGAAGATAGTGTGCCTTGTCCGGCAGACTAAGGATAGGTTTGTAACAAGAATGAAAGCTTGAGTTGAGAAAATTCATAAAAGAAGATAAACTCTTCCAAATCACAGGCCATTGACAGATGTATATATCTAGAGTAGTATTTAAATGTATATTTTTGAGAACAAGGAGGTGCAAACAAACATAGTCAAACCATAAAATGACTATATGGAAACAATATATTTTGTGGAGAAAAAGACAGTGGAAATCATCACATTAGGCCATTATTAGAAGAACTAGCAGGCTAGAGAGATCTCTATATATCGTCTTATCATGAATATTAATATAATAAAGGAGCACGACGGTCATTCTTTGCTCTACTTCAACCTTTACTTCAGCCGAAGCAAGATTGGTCGTCAATATCCACTGTCTTCATTATACAACCAAAAGAACCCCACGGGACAACCTAAATTATAGTATTTGTGGACTGATTCACATCAATGGTACCCTGTATTGGTATAGAAAATAACTCATCAACCAAAAATATTGTAAATGTATTATTAAGGCCCATTTAAATGTACCATCGACTCATAGTAGATATATCACTAATATGAATTCAAAGCTCTTCAGAGAATTGTGAGTCTTCCTATGCAGAATATGGAAGATAATACAACCAATATCAACAATGTATAATGCACAAATTGATGGCTGAAATGAATGGAAAAACTAAGTTCTGGAGGGATATTGAAGACACTTTGTCAATTGCAAGCAGAGGCCAATATTCCAGCTGTTTGGTGTATCTAAGGATGCCTTCATCAACTCTGCACCGGATGCACCAAGTCATCTCAATTCCAGGTGATGTATCAGTTCCAATTCTAAATCAGTAAGCAGCATGTATCAAGGATTTATAAGCCCAAAAACCGCAGCTCAAATTCTACATGCATTACAGGTAAACAATATATCACAAGGTCAGAAAGCCCCTATTGCAAAATAAGGAATATATGAGCTAAAGGTATAACTAGCAGGCTGTGCAATAACCCACATACTTATTCGGAGATCAAGTTATGCTATACGCAAGCAATATTCAGACTTAGTACCCCTGCAAGAAGCTTAGTCCTAAACTCTATCCCTTGTTGTAGATCTTGGAAAATAGGTACAAACCTATCCATTTATTGAAATTGTGACCTAACTGCACTTATTGAATTAATCATTGTTGGAACCATACATACTATCAAATTGGCCGTTGTGGTAACAACAACCTCAAGAATATGAGAACAAGATTCTGATTTTGAATAAAAAATAGATCGAATTGTAAATGTAGAAATATGCTCTTAAACATATAGGGTTAGTCGTACCTCCGGACAAATACTGAAACAAAATGTTTTATAAAGTGCACGGACAGTTTAGAAGTTGAGAATGTTTAGCCACCTATCGGTAATTGCAGCAATACACAGTAACTGTGGAAGGAATTTTATATTGAAAATCACGCTATGCTTGAGCTAACTAGTGTTGAATAAATGCGAAAAGGGTTTTCTTAGCATGGGCAAGAGAGTGCCTCTGATTTTTTACCCAAACCCCTTTAGCTTAAGAAAATATTTTATCTAAAACTAGGTATTATTACCTAGAAAACCGATCAGAATAACCAGTACTCTGAGGTCAGGAATTTTTGGAGACAAATCCTAGATCAAGGGAGTAAATATTTGTTACACAGACCTCTGTAGATGACCCTGAATACCATAAAAGCTCCATTCTCAACCTCTACAGCTATTCTATACCCTTCTGGGCCTTATGTTGACCCTTACCGATTAACACTTGTACTAGTGCAGTTGATCGCTATCATAGAAATCACTGTCATAGAGGGTTATCTTGTATCACCCCAACCGGGAGCAGTACAAGTTTTAGAGCAGGGCCTCTGAGACTGTTGAAGACTTGTGGAATGAAGTGATTATCTTCCTAACTAGCAGAGTCTTAAACTGTTGAAAATTGTCAAGCCGACTAAGTGTATGGTTTAATGAGGTCAACTGAAGTAGGCTCCTGCAATTGTAATTGTGAGTATACTCATGAAACAATATGATAATATCTATATTAAAAGATCTTTCAGAACAGATTGATTTGCAGAGGTTGTTAAAATTACTATATATTAGCATAATTATGAACAATAGTCTTCCTAGAAGCCAGCTGGAGACTTGGAAAACATGGTATGAGGCAGAAATAGCCAATATCGCAGCTCACCCCTATTTGTTTGAAGAAACCATTGTTAATTGATGCACAGGACAAGACCAATTAAAATAGCCTAACAAGGATCCTTATTTCTGAATGACGTAGGCTGGATAACTTAGAGAAAGGTGAGCACCTACTGCACCATAAGCCTCCAGGGTACCAATCTTGCATGTGGCGATGATGTCCATACTTGAATTATGACCAAGAGTATTGTGAAAAGTATTTACTTGGTATGTGAGATGTATCTATGCATTGTAGAGCTAAATATATGATATAAATATTGAATTGACTATCAAGCTTTATCCATCATCAGGTAACTGTGAAGAGATATTATGAATATCCTAAGATTGGAACAAAGTCTTTACTACTTCATCTTTCAGTTTTCTTCAACAATTTTGTTCAATAAATTAACATAATGAGCTTAGCTTGATTTTATTGTCCTCTGAACAAACTACCTATAACATTATAATAGAATGTATTTTTGGAATTTACAATCAATTATTCAAGATGGCTGTACACCAAAATAAAATTTACCTTTTGGAGAACTAGACTCACATGTATTGTCTAAGGGAATTTCCTATGAAAGAGTTCATTACTATTATGCTAAAAATATGGTAATAATACTGCCACTCCGTATATGAATCTAGAATTGCAAAGGAAGAGAGAATAAATAGACTAGTGATAAATTACTTGATGTAAAGAATTACCTATGTGTTCAATGATATAGTACAACTTGAAACTAAATGCCCAAAATTTAAAATACCTGGGGTCTAATACTTTTGCCCAGGTAGTGGTTAGTACACAATCTGGATACAAGCTACTTCTATTTTGACAGCTCCCAGTATTAGCTCCTCAGGGTTATATTGAAATTACTAGTTCATCACTATCATATAGTAAATTGGTTAACTCTAGCCCATTCCATACATCGATCACGACCCTGCTCTTTTAATAGCAATACACTCTAGTTGCTATTTTGCCATTATGGCTACAACTATTGAACTACATTCAAGTCATATCTAGCCAAGGTTAATATAAGAAGGAACTTTGACTCTAAGCAGAATTTCAGACATAAGAGATGTTGTTAGTTGTGAGAGTAAATGAAACAGGACACAGCCTTGATAAGCAGCTTAGATACTTATCAAGATCTCATATATTAGTATTTTCAAAGTGGCAGTATCAACCAAGAATATCAGTATCAGTATGCTCCCTTCCACACAAGCTATACACTCATTATTAATAATAATTTTCGCATCCGCAAGAACAATAGTGCTCTTCCTCCTTGTATTAATTACCTTTTTTAAAAATGATTAATTTCTCTACTCACCATAGCTCCCTGTATAACAAGTTTGTCCTCAATTAACTCTCTTGAATTAGTATTACACATAAGGAAAAAAGGTTGAAAAATTATATTATGTAATAGAATATAGAACTGGGAGGTTACTCTATGACTACAACCCATGCTGGCAAGAATTAGTGTGTATAGTAGAGCTGCTCAGCCTTGGTGAAAGTTCTAGAACACCAAGCAGTCCTAAGATAATTGATAATCCTAATGCATATACACCTGAGTGCCTATATGCAAGAGAGACGGCCATCCAGATTAATTAACTGATATTCCCTGAAAAGTTAGCAAATGGGCTGCATCATCTCGAACTTAGTTCATTGGGGAAATGAATCGAAGGCTATCTACTGGTGGAGTGCTAGACACCCTCAGGATAATAGATAGCTTGAGGGATCATTTGCATGAGCAGGGCATACATCTTCAGGGTTAAAGGGGGTTTCCACTACTCATGACTGTAGCCTGAGTATCTAAGGATACTTCAAATAAATGGCTACTATAAGTACAGGGAAAAGTCTATAAATAGCAAGTTGTCCCCAATAGTTAAGGGATAATCAAGGAACCGAGATGAGACCTTAACAATATATTCACTTATTAGGTATTCATTTAATATCTGTCGAGAATCCTCTCCCTTCATCTTTATTTATTACTGAGCTTTCCTTAAAGTTCTCCAATGCTCGAGAAACAATCACAGAATAGGCTATTTAACAGTACTAAATTGGCTACCCCTATAAAACTAGATTGTTACTCTTCTGTCACCATGGCTCAATATCTTATGCCTGAGGTATATCACGAAGCTCAAAGTTTTCATCAGAGCAAAATTGGTGGCACTATTGACCTCCCAACTTTGACAATATATTCCCTGTCTGCGGCGTAGAATATTAACTGAATATACGTGCAGTAGAATTCTACGAAATGCGTGCTACATACTACAAACATACAGAAAAAATATATTAGCAAGACAGATTGTGTATAACAGCTTTCGTCAAACGGAAAGTTAATACATGTAAGAAAATATGTAAAATTCTCGACTGGACTCTCAATTCTCCCATTCAATTTTTTGACCACTACCAAATCAACCAATGAGAAGCACCTCCGATACTTTACTATCAGGACTAGCTATCCTGAATTTTGATCCTATAAGTATTTTCTCATCTTTGGAACAAATACTAGGTGCTAACCTTGCGGAATAACAGCTATTTGAAACAGTTGAACCATCATGGTTCACTAAACGATCATTAGTACCCATACCCTTGCACTTTACATAAATCAAGTCCTACTTATATACGCAGGACTTTATCAGGTACAAATTTCTGGACTGGGATTCAGAGTGGTCAGAATTATCTTCCGTTCACGACTTGAGCGCTAGGAGACCAAACGAAATGCAATTTTTCAAGTTTTACTATACTGAAACTATAAACGTTTCTGAGTGAGTGGCCATGGCTATGGCAGGAGATGACACTCTATCTGTGAGACCTTTAAGGCCATATAGGATGTTTGAGAAGACGATACAGAATCAACTCCTAGATCATCGTTGATTCTATCCAGAAGCGAGACCAGCTCTCCTATTACTCATTTGAGTCAACCACCTTCAAGACTGCAGAAATGAGTAAAGCGGTCTAAGAAACCTGTCTGCATATAAGAAAACCTCCTGGAAAATGTTGTCTATACATTATGCCACTGGGTACAATCTTTGAAACAAAGTGCAGTTGTGAAACATATAGCGATCTCAGCATTATTACAGGAGGGCAGGCAATACTTCATAATGTTAGAATTATTGCAAAGCCAAATGGCTAGAGGTCTGGTTATGGATACAGCAGAAATACAGGAAGGAGACCAAGCACTATATTGACTAAGTGGAGATACCGAAAGGGAGAAGCAAAGGTTACGTGCTCTGGTTCAAGAATGATTTTGAGGCCCACAGGCTTATAAGAGCAACAGGCCCATGTCTCTGAAACAAGGGATTGGAGACTTGAAAAGCCGCTAATACACCTTGATGCTAAATTAAACCAACAGGAATAGTACTGGACAATAAGGATAAATGAGCAACAGGTAATTGTGGCTAAACAACAAAGGCAACTAGGGGAAGGTATGAAAGTGTATTATGACGCACTTGTACGGCCAATAGTCGATAGACCAACTGAAGTTCCCACTCAGCATGGGCCAAGTGTCAGCGAACCAGGACCGTCTAACTGAGGGCAACAGCCTATGGTACCTAGAACAGGTAATATTGCAATAAAAGAATCAGATTCAACTGGTAGAAATAATATAGGAAAAGTAGTCGTTCATGTACGAAACAACCTACCACTGAAACCATTACTAGGTAACCTGTGTGATGCTCCAGACTCATATAATAATGATGGGTCCGATAGTGATAGAGAAGATGGATGGGTTAGTAAGGGCGGTAGGACAGAACACACTCCCTGTTTACCATCTATTCCTACAAACAATATATCTGTGGACAGGTTAACTTTGGTTTTCAGAGAACATATTAGTGAACTCTGCTGACCAGCTAAGCTAAAATGCTGAACCAGCGTACTTCTTTGAAGGAAATAACAACCCGAATGTTCCCTATTGTTTTACTCCCTGAGAAGACTATTTCGATAGCAATCCTATACAGGGGGAAATTTTTGCATACCGAATAGTATTTGCCTAGTGGAAAACAAAGGGGAACAAAGTGACACCCTTCTTGGGTAAACACAGGATGGTAATAGGTAGATAAGGCGGATATACACAAGATCCGGAATATTCTACATGGGATCGTTTTTGTCAGGAAATGAACAAGCTATACATGAGCATTGAGGAGGAATGACAAGACCTAGTTGAAATGACTAAGATAGTTTATGAGGGAAAAATAGATTATATCTTCAGCTCCACGAAAACCTGAACATCAAGGCCAGCCTTACTGGAATCGGTTGGAGGGTAAGTGTAGAAACCAAACCTATTGAATAAATTTTACGCCGCTAATCACATCTAAAATTCTCTTAAGATGAGGAAAGGATGGAAACCATACAGGAAGTGGGCAGGAAAGAGAGGGAAAATCTAGAACAGTGAAAACTATCCCTAGATAAACCCTCGTCAAATGGGTCTTTTAGTGGAAAACACGTTGACACCAATAAGGGGATTAATTCCAAACTATGACACACATACCGGAAACAAAGAAATAACCCTGAGGATGGAAGTTAGCTAAAGCTAATCCTGCAGGAAAGCAAGCGAGAAAGCAAAATAAAGATGAGTTTACGTACTCGAAGAAGGCTCATGATAGAATCTCCAAGAGCTGGTTAATAAGGGAAAAGTTGGAAAGGAATGCACAAGCTATGGCCACATTAACCACACCTGGCGAAAATATCAGAAAGACATGGCAATAGCTAGGGCTTTTACTAAACAATCAAGGATCGACTCAAATTTCCTCAAAACTTCGAGACAGCAACAGTAACTATAAGACCCCTTCACTCAAAGGTCAATAATGTACAGATCAGAGCATCACCTCAGTTATGCGAACTATCAGACAATAAAATATGCTAAAGGCACCAACGGCGACAGCAATTGGGTAGTCTCAGTACTAGGAAACTAGTGACTGGACTCGAAAACCGGGGTCCCTCTTGGCTAGGGAGGTAGGATAACTGGATTTCACCCGCTTTATCAGAATAGGAGTATAAGCCTAGTGGCCTCTAAGTCCTTAAGTCATGAGATGACCTGGTTAGTTGACAGACAGTGGTGGAGAGCGCCTATTCAAGGGGGACGGTCGCATTGTTGATTTTGAGAAACAACCAAGTCTTACACATTTTCAAAAGCTAGGAGGAAAACAACCAGAGATGCTACAGAAAAGACAAATTGTTGAAATGAAAGCTGGTGAGATTCTCTTTGATAATATGGAACCGAAACTAGATACTAGGTTAAAAGACTGCTCCGAGAGTCCTAACCTGTGTAATAGTCCAATAACCGAATGGACTTAAAATCATATTTGGTTTTTGAGTTGGTTTAACTACCGACCCCGGAAGGAGTGTGGTTTTAGCTCCTAATTGAGTACCAGGTTCCGGAAGCCATGCAAGGAAATATCAACCAGTTAGTCTGATTAAAGGGCCAGGGTTCTTTTTGTTCCAGTAATGCAAAATCTCCATGAAGTCTCCCAGAACAATTAGTTTAGTTACTGGACTAGGTGATGCGTTCTGCTTTGTCTTAACAGTAAAATTGTCCAAATTGTTGGCCCAGGTAGGATTTGAATGCGTAAGCTCAGTCCTGATATTGTTGGCAGGCCAATAACAAAGGCAATGACTAAACCATTACCGCAGGAAGGAACAACTCTATAAATAAAAACCACCTTTTATACTGAAAATTCGGGGTTTTTGGTGAAAATACCAATGTTTTAAAAGCTATTGTTTCCATATTGGGATCAGCTATTCCAAATTCGGAAACCGTTAACCTTTTCAAAATATTATATATTTTCAGAAATCAATTTTGTTTTCAAAAAATAATGAACCCTTTAGAAAACAGCCCTAAAGAAGATAGCTAAGTTTTTCAAAAAAACCCCCGTGCATATTACTAATAACTATGCATAAAAAGCGGTGCACACAGATGCGATGCATAAATTTTGGAGTCTAATTATGCATGCTGGTTCCTATAAGAAGAGGAATTTTTTACTTTTTATGCGAACCCCGCGGCATGGGGTAAAAACTGCTTGTAGTGGGCTGCCACGAATATTTATAATAAAAAAATGTGTGCAAGTTGTTCTAAGGAGACCTCTCTGGTCGAAACAACACAGGCGTTATCTTGAACACCCAAGCCATACAAACCAAAAATGTCTTGTAAATGAGGACCAAACGATATAACATGGTCGCATAAGCGAAAAAAGCATAATTGTAAAGAACTAAAACGCTATCAATGCGAGGAAGGACAACTACATCATTATGTGTACAGCAGATGTTATTGCATATGAGTTCTACAAGACTCAGGATCCAATATATTTGTCATACATGAAAAATTGGTAAAGAAATTAAATATTCTATACAAAACGGGCCATGTTCCTATTTCCATTTTGAGGTTTACCTGAAATGAATTCTCTACTGGAAGAAATTATACTTGTCCCATCACCCTAGAATAAGAAACAAAGAAACATTTTCTTGGAAATTGTGTATGAGATCGCACCTCCAGGAAATTATGGAATAATAATTCCTTTTTGATAGTGGAACAAAGAGCACGCCATGAATGGAATCCTAGATTCGAAAACCTAGACCTTATATAATCCTGATTGTCAACAACACCTCAGGAGAGAAGATGAGGGAATTTCTATCGAATAGGATGAGAAGGTTCGTAAAGACACTGAAGCAGTGGGTATTGGGCGAATATCATCACTGGACAAGGAGGATATAATCCTGGATGCTCTGCCAATAGAGTACCACGATTACAAAAACCTGTTTCCCCCATCAATTGCCGCTAAATTGCATGCTCATCAAACCTTCGTTTATGCTATCGACTACAAACTAGATACACTACCACCTTGCTGACCTTACTACCCTTTGTCAGAAAATGACTTAAGACCACTTCGCATATATTTGGATCATAAGCAAAAACAAGTTAATTTCCCTTAGCAAGTGTCCTGCTGGACCAGCAATACATTTTATTGCAAACCAGGCGGATGTCTCTGAATGGTAGTGGAATACCACAAGTTAAATAAAGTCTCTATCCACAACAAATACCCACTTAAAGGATGACGGTAGTACTCCCTGGAGTGGATGGAGCTACTATATACAAAAAGCTGGATCACAAAGATGTCAACTATCTAATCCGAATATGGAAATGTGATGAATGGAAAACAGATTTTCACATGAGATATGTTCTTTATGAATACATGGTCATACTTTTTGGATTGGTTAACATGCCAGCAACCTTTCAGTCAATCATGACTATGATCTTGGAGGACTTTCTTGTTAAGGCAGTTGTAGTATATATCGATGATATACTCATGTACTCTAAAACTGCAGAGGATATTATAATCCTATTTAAGAAAGTACTCGAACGGCTGTGCGACAATTAACTGGAAATATAACTAGCAAAAAGCAACTTCTCATGTCACATTTATTGAGTTTCCTGGGTATATTCTGGCATTTGATGGAGTTTCCATGAGCGAGAGCAACGTGGAATTACTCAAGGATTAGAAACAAGGTCTATGGTTAAAAGATGTCAGGATCTTTATGGGATTAGTCAATTTCTATAGGCGATTCATACACAATTGTTCAGCAATATGTATACCAATTATCGCTTAACTGAAAGGTAACCCAAAAGATTTTACCTTGGGTGAATGGCAACAAGCTGCTTTTGATGCGCTATAATAGCAGTTCATTACAGCTCCCATCTTATGTGACTTACATCCTATACGAGAAAGGATCGTGGTAATCTATGCTAGTGATTGTGCTCTAGGATGTGTCTGGTCCCAATATATGGACAAAATACTACACATGGCAAATTTGCATTCTAGGAAGCTAACTCCGGTAGAACCCAACTATGAAATTCATGATAAAGAATTATTAGCAATACTAGTTGCACTGGAGGAATGGATACACTACCTTGACGGAACTGATGAACCTAGAACCATTTATACTGATCATTTTTATTTACAATTCTTTATCACAACAAAAGCCTGGTCCTCAAGTCAAATCTAATAGGCTTAGAAGCTAACTGATTTCACCTTCAAAATTGTTTACGGAACTGGAACTGGAGGGGAGAAATCGGATGCTTTATGCAGGCTGAAACTTGGGCACCCAGTCGAAATATGGATCCTTGGGTTGCGACTGGACAAAAAGACTCTAAGCAAAAACCAGGGAACGTAAAGTTAAAGATGTTCGAATCAAATGATAAAACTTATTATTGTTAAGCCGAAGGTTTACTCAATTCAAGTTGGTCTAAATAGGTTATTTATTTTTATGAGTATAGTGACGATCACATGTATTGAAGTAGAATTATAAAGGCAATCGACACGCATTCTTACTCTGATCATTCTCGAGCTCCTTCTCCACGCTGGCCTATCAACGGCTGTCTCCGGTAAAATCACCTGCCGGAGTCTTCGGATCGCTAAGATAATGAGAGTCACATTAATCTGATTGGCTTTATGTAATGCA
The DNA here is from genome assembly GCA_003316355.1 of Tuber calosporum. Lineage (NCBI taxonomy): Eukaryota > Fungi > Ascomycota > Pezizomycetes > Pezizales > Tuberaceae > Tuber > Tuber calosporum. The sequence goes on from QFET01001788.1 coordinate 11,014, forward strand.
TCTCAATTATGTCTGTAGCAGATAAAAACCTTTCTGATCGTAGTCTTTTCTCTGGCTAACTGCCAAGACTGCATGGGACTCATTATCTATGTTAAGACTCAGTTGCCCTGCTGCATTTCCTTCAATACAAATTTGGTAATCAACATTGTCTTCTTGGCCTATTGGCAGCTTTTCTACTGATTACCAAGCTCCTACGACAAGTGGCACTACTCAGTTGGCTAAATAGGCGCTACCCATAGCCAATGGTTCATTAACCATCTCATCCTTGATAAGATGGAATGACAGAAGAGTCCTGTGGAAACTTCACTTAGTTGTGGTATGGTCTAGAGGCATTAGTTGCTTTTCACAATAGAGTTTATCTGAACAAACTTGCGTTCGTTCTTGACTCCTACATACCCTGTAAGGGACTCCCGCACCTCACATAGGGATATCAGGTACCTAGAGTGCCCCTGGAGGCCATCTGGTGTCAATACTAGCAACTTATTCAGTGTCGGCTGTCGCCTAACCCCATATATACCCTACAGACACAATTTGTCTCGGAACCGTGGCGACCTATATGGTGTTACAGGACCACATACAGCGGTCCAGTTTTATTATCATTTTACCTACTGACACACTTAGCCAGCTATGACCATCGTAGTTTACCAATTCGCTCCAAAGGACCAACCGGGGGCTTTAACGATTTTTCATGTTTCGTGTAATGTTGAAGGTAGGGTAATTTGGGATCTACAATTCTATACGTGATCCCAAAGGTAGTGAAACTTATCCTTAGCATGTACATCAGCGCCTCGGAAGTCCGCGTAATAAACTATTCCGTCACGGAACCAGGTTGTGTAACCTCTCTGTTGTTTACACTTGATTTTGCCACTGAAGAACCTTTAGTTACACGAACGTATGAGGCCTAAGGCCCTACGTATCGCATTCCAATGTTTTCCTGAGATTTTACAGTTATCCTATCTAACCAGTTACCCTGTCCAACTTGGCTACAGAATTGCCCTGTCTAACACAGTTATCCTGCTTAATCGTGATCCTAGGTTACCCTCACTAGTCGAGTTACCCTACCTAAACAGTACTCGGGTTACCCTGTTCAACAGGGTTACCCTACCCAAGTTTAGCTTTTGGTTACCCAGCCTAACTGAGTTACCCTGCCTAACTTAGTGCCATGATACCATCTTCTTGGATAATGTACCTCAGGTTGTTTCGCCGCTAGGCAGTCCTATGATACCGTTCCTCTCGAAGTTCCCCTAACGCTCTTTGGCTCAGTTGAGGTTCGGTATACCATACCAACTGATTTATAGTATTGTTACACTACTTCCCTCTTCCACACGTCTGTCCTCAGACTTAAACGCCACCTATCTACCAAGACTGTCTGTCTCAGCTAGACTCGTCAAGTTATCGACCCAGTGATCCTTTGGTTCTCAAGGATACCGTTGCTGAAACTTTACAAATACTTCCATTACTTTTCCTTTCAATATTTCGAACGGTTTTCTAAGAATTTTCCTCTGATCCATACCCCTCCCAAGACACCAAGTAATATACGACGTTGTGATGGAACCTGGCTTTAGCACCACCATACCATCAGCTGACTACTATGCCGTCTATTACTTAAATAAGCTAGTAATCCACAATGTCTGGTATCAGTACCTCCTTAGCAGGTCTACCTATAGGATATTCCCAATATGGCCCTAGGAGCCCAACTTTGAACATAGGGTGGATTGTCCACCGGCAGCGAGTTCCTGCTCAATAGAATGTGTTCTTATGTTTAACTTAACCATAAAGGGGAAAAATCTTGGGTAGTCAACCCTTTCTATATGTTGCTTAGTCCGAATGTTCTTTCTGTCAACATAACACGGTCGGCTTTCTTCGCCCTACCTTGAATGACATCTTCCTGGGTAACATACTCCGGTGATGTTAGCCTTCGTTGATCATGCCATTTCCTTATACGCTCCTAGGCCCTCTGTAATGTTTCTCTAATATCCTGCCAGGTACCCTCCCATTCCCTTACTATAAGCTCACTATTAGGCTGTATTCCTTGATGATTAGACACAACCTCGGACCAGTTGGTCTAAGGGACAAACCCGTAGTTTGCCTCAAAAGGGTGATACCTTGTTGACTCAGACACAGATGTATTGTATACGTGTTCATCCTAAGTAAACAACAAAGCCCTATCATCTTGCTGGTATGAGCAATAGCTTCTCACATACTACTCTAGTGTCTGATTTCCCCTTTCAGTTTGCCCATCAGTCACGGAGTGGAAGGCAGTAGAGACCTTGGGTTTAACCCGAAGTAACTCCCTGAGACTCATCCAAAACTTATATGTATATCAGATATCTCAGTCGGAGGTAATAGATTCTGGTAACCCTTGTAGTCTCCACACTTCTTTAATGAAAATAAGAGCCTGCTCCTTAATATGTACCTCGGTAGCTAGAGCGATAAAGTGGGACATCTTTGAGATTCTATCAACGAAGACCCATATCTTAGTATACCCTTCTGATGCAGGCAAGGCCACATTGAAGTCCATAGATTTTGGATACCAAGGCCATATAGGAACTTTAACTGGCTATAGCAAGCCAAACATGTTGTACCTTATAGTCTTAATATGTTGAGAAGTATTACCAGTAAGAACATACTCTCTGATATGGGTTTCCATGTTAGGCCAATAGAAGTTTGCCTTAACTAGTGCAATTGGTTTATATGTTCCAAAATTTCCAGCCATATGTGAATCATATTCTGCTTCCTTGATCATCCGCGTCAAGGACTTATGCTTAGGGACTTATCAGCGGTTCTTGTAGGTGAGGATACCTTTCTCTATCTTAAACTAGGCATCAACACTTTTTCTCTTATCTGACCCAACCTTTAGAACACTAGGTATAATTGTTCTTTATCTGCCACTCTCTTCAGAGCTTGTTAGAAACCTGACTTCAATGGGTAACCTTGTCAAGTTTGCAGCATTTGGGGACGTAGGACATCGGGTTCTAGTTGAATATGCTATTATCCTGCTAGAAACAAGGTTTGTGCTAGTGGGTCACACCCACCTTCCGGGCGGTAGTTCCTAGACCTAAATACAGCATCTGCCTTCTCATTCAACTGCCCCTCGCTGTATACAACCTTAAAGTTAAAATGCAGGAGGAATTCCACTCTGCGGTTTTGCCTACGGTTCAAGCCCTTAGTGATGTTTAAGTACTCCAAATTCTTGTGGTCTGTATATACCACTATCTTGTCTTCAAAAGGGCTTAAGAGATAATCTAATTCTTTGAAAGCAGCTACAATTGCTGTGTTCTCTTTCTCATAAACGTCGTAGTTCACCTCAGCGGAAGGAACTTCCTGCTGTGCTAGGTTACAGGATGCCATTTTTGGTTATCACAGAGCTGAGATAGTCCAGCTCCTAATCTAAAATCAAGGGCGTCTGTTTCCAGGTTAGTTGGACGTAAGACATCGTAGTGAGTCGCAATAGGACTAGTGTTGTACAACACCTTTAAGTGTTCAAATAACCGCTAACGGTCAGCCAACCAGTCCCACTTTATATCCTTCTTCGGAATATCCGTTATTGGTTTAGCCACTTTGCTGAAACCATTTATGAACCATTTATTAATCGACAGTTGAAGTTTGCAAAGCCCCCAAATCATTGAACATCAACAGAACTTTCAGGATTCTTATAGTTTTCATTGGCACAACCTTCCTAGTCGTCCGGGATATTCCATGTTCAGATATCTTAAAGACTACGAACTCGACTTCCCTTTGATTGTAGGTAGACTTCTTGAGATAACGTAGAGGCCGGCTTTTTGCAGTCTGTCCAACACCCACCTTACTAGCGAGACTGGTTCCTTTATTGTCTCTGAGTATAACAAAATGTCATCCATATAGGTAATGACTCCAGCATCTAGCATGTCACGGAAGACACTATTTATCATACTCTGAAAGGTAGATGTTCTCTTGAATAGCCAAAACGGCATTACCGTTGATTCATACATGCCATATCTACATTAGAAGGCAGTTTTCCATTCCTCACCTGTAGTCATCCGGATGAGATAAAGCCAATCTATAGGTACAGCTTGGTGAATACTGTGGCCTTCCCGAGTATGACCCAAAGTTTGTTCATCAAGGGTAAAGGATGCTTATTTTTTATAGTAATCTTGTACAGTCCTCGATTATCAGTGTATAACCGAACCGAACGATCTGGCCTCCGTACAAATTGGATCGGAGCACCAGCAGATGAAGTAGACCACCAGATCTCTCCTTGATCCTCTATCTCACGTATGTAGTTATATAAAACAACAATTCCCTTTTAGAGAGAGTGAATATTGGGCCTTAGGTAGGCTTAGTCCCAGATTCTAGTTGTATCTTGTGATCAAACTAAGTATGATGGGGAGGCCAGTTATTATCTGATGACTGAAAATATCTGCATAATCTTTGTATTCCTTGAGTAGGCTAACACTAATGTCCTTTCGGTCCTTCCCGGTATATATTGCCATGCCCATTAGATATACCTTACTACTTTCCTAGGCTAGGAGTTCTTGACAGGTAATAAACTCCATACGTCGCTTGGTCACCAGACAAGTTGACTGATAGTATTCTGAATGCTGTCTTTAGAGTACCTTTATGCCAATTGATAGCGGGATTGTGGTCCTTCAACTAAGACATCAGGAGATATCCATACACCTTGGGATTAGGCATGTCTACAAGCTCGAACCTCATGTCATTCACATGGTCACCAATCTTCATCCTAACAGTATTAGAGTATTGTTTCCAGGACCCTGGAATTTGGTTACCACTTGCATCTGAGGTTGGGGTGCTAAATTTCTGACGTATACCTGGTAGCTTGACCTTCTTGGTCCTAGTGCTACTCAACATGGCACCCGTAGCGCCACTATCTCTAAGAAGTAAGGCCTAACAACTAGTTCATTGCTTCTCATGATTACAGTCCAAACGGACCTTGATATGTATTGACCTAGAGTGGTGTAGTGGGCCTGCATCCTTGATCGCTTGTCCGGTCTTCCTTCCCTATCAGATTTTGTTCGATTTTGCATCATCGTTTTATCCTCGATATTATAAGTTTAATTTTGTTTGTTTACTATCATGCCTTCAAGATTTCGGGTACTCAACTATCCTCAAGTAAACTTGCCAAAATTGTGTTTTATTGCAAATCAAGTCCTGCCTGAATGAAATACATAACCAACCAAATTCCAGGAAACCAGACCATCTCTATCGGTCTTCTCCGATAAAGCAATAAATAAATCAAATAACATATAATCCCCACAAAATCAATTACTTAAGAAAAATTCAACTCAGATCTGTCTTACAGTATCAAGTTAGGTCTGTCATCTTGCTTGAAGGAGTCGACTCACCTAGTCCAATTTCCCTTCCTTTCTACTATTTTCATACAAGCCTAATTGGGTGTATAGGTAGTCAGTTTGCAGGTTTATTTAACAATATTGGGATGGCTTACTAATTCGCTACCATCGGTATCTACCTCAACTAAGCTAGGTGATTCGCGTAGCTCAGTAACCTTATTCTCACTAGGTGGAGCTTCAATGCATTGGTGTTTGGGCACACATGTACTACCAGGTCCAGCTTGGGAAGCCTTCCGCCTTCGCACTAGTTTGTGGGAGTGTATGACTGGTTGGGAAGCTGTACAACGGCTCCAGGAGTGAGCCTCTATCCCACAAGCCGAGTTGTGTTTATGTCAGCGCCGTTTGTCAGTCAGGGTTAACAGAATATTGCTGTGTTTTTCTTCATACTCAGAGTTCTTAACCCGAGAGGGGTTAGGAGTAGGCTGTAAGGTTTTGAGATTACGACTATCGGGACCACGCACGTTCTTAGGGACCACTCAAGTTCTTACATTGCCTATTGTTTCCAGATAACCTATAATCGTTTCACTTATGGGGAGTGTATTTTTCTTTAATAACCGTACGGTTAAAAGATACCTCATCTTCAAGTTTATAACTAGTTTTCCGCAGTAGGTTGAGGCAATCGATATTTTCCTCCAGGAGTGGAGCTTTAAGCCCCTAGGCATGTAACAAGTCTGTGGACATACCTATGCAAGCCTTATCCTTCACAGTAATCCCGTCATAGTATAACTCACTAGCTAACCGAATGAGTTCCTTTACAAACTGATCAATCTTTCGTGGCCTAGGCTAGAGCCGTTCACCCATGAAGTGCGCGATCCAGATCTGAGTTACCACCGAAACTGGACTCAAGACGCTTTCTGAAACCTACCCAAGTACGTAATTCGTTCTATTCATTAAAGTTTATTCAGGCATGCTCAGCTGCCTACTAACTAATGTGTACATGAATGCTGTTATACCATTTCTTGGTAGCCCCTCCCAAAAGGGGCAATGATTAGGCTAACTTTGTCCATATTGGATAACTTGCACTGCCGATAGTAGTCAAACCATATCTCCATATCCTGGTTGAATCGCTGCGTGTCAAGAGGGTCACCATTCGACACTTTATTCCCCTATTTCTACGGCTTCTAATGCTTGGAATGGGGCATCTTGTTAGACTTTAGAAGATATTCTGTCATAGCTTAACACCACTCATCTTACTGTCGCTTCTTAGCGTCATTCCAGCGTGACTTTTGTCTAATGAAAAATCTGCAAAGATTAGGCATGGAAGAAGAAGAATTGTCGCTAATGTTCGTGTAGTCGAAATCACACATATCTCCTCTTTTGCAAAAGTTCCCCCCTCCTTGTAGTTGCTTACCACCATCTCCGCCTGTGTTTCTAATATGAAATCCTAAAGATTTTTAAAAACCATTAAGCTGGTCCTCTTAGCTAGGTTGAATGGATTCTGGAGGGGTAGAATGAGGTAGAGGTTCTGGGGATATAGGTCCTCTTGCAGCCATGATCATATCCACTTCCCTTAAAACAAGTTATTCAAGGCCGGGACAGGCTCCAACGTCCGTATGGTCTTCGGTATCAAACAAACGATAATGGGTCATTTTCAACTTGGGACCAGCAGGCTGATGTTTTAATAGCTCACCCAGCCCCAGTCTGCAAGTGGCTTCATGGTGGAAAACATAGGCAGCTGGTACTGCCTAGATCCTACTTGCAACGGATCAAGAAGCTTTAGCCAACTACGCAGCTACCCTGGAAACCTAGTCCAACGGCGCTGCCCGTAGTCCAGGCTGGAGCCCGTGGTGCTGATGGAGTGACTAGCGGTACCGGATTTTGAGGTGTGGCCGGCATTGGAGTTGCTTCTGCCATTGGATTCAGTCCCTCTGCTTCCAAGAGTATCGATAGAGTTGATTGTATCGCCAGAAGGGTGCTACCCACGGTTGATGTCTCAGGTTTTGCAAGACGATTCGCCTCTAAAACCCTGGCCAAGGAAGACGATCTTTTTACTAATCCTCACGGGTTAGATGATGGGCTGGCCATACTGGCTTCAATAGCCAAAGCAAAAGGACAGGCCCGTGATGAGCTAGGAGTTTATCCAATACCCTAGGCTTCTCTTGCGGCTGGTGCCATATGTTGATGAAACTTTACATCCGCCATTAACATCACAAAATGAGGTGCCAAGCTAATGCGTCCAGTACGGACCAGGGCAAAGTGCAGCGCATGATTGATGATCGTGTCATTTTCAGAGTCTATACTGGCTGCTGCTTTCACAGCCCACTCTAGAGCCTCTAATTGACTCGTCAGTGCATGTGCTGACATAACTTGCTCGCAGTAGGTATTGTGTACCTTTTTCACCCAGTCTGTAGCCATGCCAACCATTTTCATGTGAAAATGGACTTTCATGTCAATGACAAAGCATTAGAGTTGGGACTGTGCTTCGGCCCATCTTCGTCCAACTTCATGCATAATGTATTGTGTGAAAGTCTCGTGTGAAAATCATTCTGAAGTAACCCCATACGGACTGACTCAAGCACCAGTAAGGAGAGATTTTGCATGATTGATGTAATTAGTGCGTTAGGATAGGGGACCATTATCATCAGACATTCCTCATGCACCTCAAAGGGCTCCGCTTCAATTAACTTGGTAACTGATTCCCACCCCAAGGCTAGAAGCTCTGCGATAACATCCTAGTCCATCAGAAGCCCAGAAGAGATTGTGGCATTCTGGGTGAACGTTTAAGAGACATTTCAGAAATAAGACTTTCCACACTGGGTTACTTGTTTTAAACAAGGATACCTGTACTCGTAGATGTCACAAAAGGGGTATCAAAGTGCAATAATTCTCAGGATAGAGTTAAGCGTAGAGCTAAACGAAATACTGTATGGGGCACCCTGTAGAAAGATGGATTCTACGGTTACAACTGCACTAAAAGACTCTTAGCAAAATTCAGCGATGGTAAAGGTAAAGATGTTCTAATCAAATGAAAAAACTTAAAATCGTTCAGCCGAAGCTACACTCAATTCAAGTTTGTCTCGCGAGGATAGTTGTTTTTCATAGAAGAGTGCCGATCGCGTTTATTTAAGTAGAATTATAAAGGCCCTCGACGTACATCCTTACTCAGATTATTCTAGAGCACCCTTCTCAACCCCGGGCTATCAACAACTTGCTCTGGTAGAATTCCTGCCATTGCCTTCAGATTGGGCAGATAAGGAGAGTCTCATTAATCTGATGGGCTTTCAGCAATGCATCTCAATTAAGTCTCCAGGAGAGAAAAACCTCTCTGATCGTAATCTTGTCAGTGGCCGACTTCCAAGACTGTATGGGACTCATTATCCATGTTACTACTCTGTTCCCCTGCAGCATTTCCTTCTATACAAACATGGTAGGCAATCTTGTCAACTTGACCTATTGTCAGCTTATCTTGTAATTACCAAGTTCCCCCAGCGACTGGCACTACTGTGTTGGCTAAATTGGAGCTAACTATCGCCAATGATTCGTTAGCCACCTTCGGTGTGATAAGTAGGCATGCCACATAGTCCTGTACGTCTCTCAGTTATAGTATGGTCTAGGGGGGTTAGTTCCTTTTCACTGTAGAGTTTATTGGAACAAACTTGCATTCATTCCCGACTACCACATTGCCCTCTAAGAGACGCCCAAACCTAGCATAGAGATATCAGCTACCTAGAGTAACACAGGAGCGCCATTTGCTGTCAATACTAGCAACTTGCCCTGAGTTGGCCGTCGCATACCCCTTTATATACCCTACGGACACAATTTCTCCGCTCAACCGTCGTGACCTATGTGTTGTTACAGGACCACCACCAGCGGCCCAGTTTTGTTATCATTTTACCAACTGTCACAATTTGCCCCCTATCACGATGGTAGTTTACCAACTCGCTGCAAATCTCCTACTTGTAAATTTAACGATTTTTCACGTTTCGTGTAATGTTGAAGATAGGGTAACTTAGGATCTACATTTCTATACAGGATTCCTATGGTAGGGTAACTTGCCCCTAGCATGGGCCAAATTGCCTCTGAAGTCCGCGTAAGGCACCATTGCCTCTCCGAACCACGTTATGTAACCTCACAGTTGTTTACAGTTGATTTTTAGACAATGGTACACTTAGTTACATAAATGTACAAGGCCTTATGGCCTACGTATCGCATACCAATGTTTTATTTGAATTTTACAGTTACTCAGTCTAACAAGTAATCCTGTCTAATTTGGCTTTTCAGTTACCCTGTCTTACAGCGTAACCTTTCCTAACCTTATCCTAGGTTACCCCACCTAGCGGTTCTACCCGCCCTGAGCAGTAATTCTGGATACACAGTTCAACTGGGTTACCCTAACTAAGTCTAGCTCAGGGTTACCCTGCCTAACTTACTGCCAAGGTACCATCTACTTGGATTATGAATCTAAGGATGTTTAGCCGCTAGGCAGGCCTATGATAGCATTCCTCTTTGAGTTCCCCTAAGTATTATTGGCACAGCTGTAGTTCGGTATGCCATACCAACTGATTTATAAGAGTGTTACACTGGCTGCCAGAGTACCGCCCCCAAGAGGCATCCTAGCCTGCCAATATGCCTATACTTCACCCTTATCACTTTGAAAACCTACAAAATAATAGAAACTTGAGAGTTACAGATATATGGTGTGATGAAAAAATAGAACAGCTGCAACTAGTGTTGCCAAAATAGGAAGCAAACAAGTCGGTTAGGATTAAGCAGTTCAAAAAGGAAGTAAGAATCCCAACTCGTAGTTCCAAGTTATCAGCAGGTCACGACCTATTCTGTAACGTGGAAACTATAGTTACTGCAAATTGACTGGTATTCATAGGGACGGGATTATCAATTCGACTCCCAATTGTACACTATGCACACATTGCACTACCTAGTAGATTGACATTCAAGTATGGTATTTCCAAAGGAGCTGGAGTAGTGGATGTAGACTATAGGGGCGAGGGTAAGATCCTCCTAGTGAACAGTACTGACAATACTTTTATGGTACGCAAAGAAGACATCATTGCATAGATGATTGTGGAAAAGATCAATAAGGGAGAACTTCAAGAAGTCACGGAGTTAGATGATACAGAGCGAGCAAGGTAAGACTTCGGCAGCTCAGGTATCCAGGCAGAAGAAACTCAGCCACAATTATATTTCATACACTCTGATACCAAAGACGAGAACCTGGACTTAACCCAATTTGCCTATGACCTGATATGCATCAAGGACTAACCTTGATATCGAATGCAATAATCGCTAAGTCTGATTACAACAAATTAAATTTCTAGTTCATCGCATTAGTTAAAGATAGTGCGAAAAGTGATCTAAAGTGGATAAGCAGAATAAATCAGGTCCATCAACTACGAGATGCCGGATAGCCAAAGGCAAAACCATTGACCCTAACTGATACAATGCTTTTCAACAAAGAACACTTATATTTTCCCCTGGATGAAATACTGCAAACTGATATTGCCAAAAGCAGTCATGACTCCAAAATTGCACAACATTTCAGTAAATAAAAAATTTATTAAATTATCTCAAGCGATTTTTGCAGGAAAGGAATCACCAACTGGAGAAACGATTATATATATTCATCTACTGAATGCCAAAAAGCGAAGATACCCAGACACGCACGCTATGTCCTATTACTCCCATTACAAGTACCATTTGCAGCTAGGGCATCTATATCTGTAGATTTTAATACCCAACTGCACAAATCTGCAGGATAGAGGTAAATTATAGTTTTAGTTGACCAATTTACAAAAATGATATATTTTATCGGGTTGGAAAAAAACCAATCAACAAAGTACATTGCAAAAGCTTAATCAAAGACGTTTGGAAACATCGTGGGTTACCTTCAGAAATCATCTCCGGCATTAGCGCAAAATATGCCGGAGAATTTTGGGATTCAGTGTGTAAGACATTAAACATCAAAAGGAAAATGTCCACTTCATACCACCCTCAAACTGACGGACAAACTGCGAGAGTCAACCAGGTGTTGGGAGGCTACCTTGGAATATTTGTCGTCTCTAAACATGATAACTTGTACTATTTCCTGGGATTAGCCGTGTATACTTATAAAAACTTGGAAACAAGTGCATATGGAATAACTCCTTTCTTCGCAAAGTATGGTTACAATCCACAAACAGTATGGATGAAAGAGCGAGACACTCCCAAGCCGGGTGCAACTATGTATGCTTACTGAATGAAAGCAATACATCAAAAAGCAAAGGAATCTCTTGAAAGTACTAGTGAAGCGATGAACAGGAACTATGACCACAAAGCAAACAGTCCAACAGACCTCAAAATTAGCAACTAGGTTATCCTTAATACAAAGAATATACGCTCTAAGTGACCTTCCTAATGATTAGCGCCAAAATTATATGGCTCCTTCTAAATCTTAGAGCAACGAGGAAATCGATCATACAAGGAGTAAATATCAGAGCGATGGTAAGTCCATCTTGTATTTGAGGTATCGGAACAAGACCCATATTCATAACCAGTTCGACCCAGTCTGGAACTACCCCTATCAGTTTCAGAGGAGGTTGTAGGTGACCTGCAGTGGAGTTGGCAGAGATTATTAAGAGTCAAATAATCTCTGATAAGTGAAGATACCATGGGCTTTCAAGAACGATACAAGATCTCAGATTCTTTATTTAGTGTAAATGATATTCTGGAGATGAGAACACATATAAACCACCAGAGCCCTTACAACCTGCTTGTGAATTGGTAGAAAATTTCTTAAGCCAAATCCGGAGATGGCAAGGTTGAGGTAAGTAGTATCTAGAAAAGGTTTTTCCTACTGTGGCCGGATTATCGTTGCAGGTTTTTTTTACCGTACCAAATTAAGTACTAAGGAAGGATTTGCTCTGAAAAGAAGCTAGGAGAGGGAGAGCTGATGTTAGATATATGGAAAAAGTGGTACAAAAATTATATGATGTGATAGTATATAGAACTGAGATGTTACTATATAACTAAAACCCATGCTGGCACAAGGTAGTATCTATAGCAGAGCTGCACAGCCTCAGTAAATAATCTAGAACTGCGAGTAGTCGTAAGATGTTTGATAATCCCAATGCATATTCACCAGAGTACTTATCTGGAAGAGTGACGGCCATTCACACTCATTAACTCGTATTCCGGGAGATGTTATAAAATAGGATGCATCCACTTGAACCTAGTTCATTGAACAAATGAATAGAAGGCTATCTACTGGTGGCATGCAAGACACCCATATGATAATTGAAAGCTCGTGGGATCTTTTGACTGGAGAGGGCATATATTTTCATGGTTAAAAGGGGATTCAACATTTGCATAAGAGTAGCCTAAGTATCTAAGGATGCTTCAAATATATAACTACCATGAGTACCGGGAAAATTTTATAAATTGCTAGCTGTCCTAGATAGTTAAGAGATCATTAAGGAACGGAGAAGAGACCTAAACAAAATGCACAGTTATTAGTTATTCAGTTAACATCTTTCGAGAATCCTCTACCTCATATCTTAATTTATTACCAAGCTTTCCTGAGAGTTCTCCAACCCTATTAAAACAATCATAGTCTATGCAATTCAATAGTACTGAATTAGCTATTAGGTAACAATTGATATCAACTTTGCAAGCAGAGTCACGAAGCCACTTACCTTAGATACCTAGTTTATTATGCTAGTGGTCTAATAGGCATAATAGGTTCTTCCATTCCTTTCCATTCAATCAAAGTGGGAATTTTGAAAACTATTACTAGCCGGTTAAAAGGAAAATATTATGTAAAAATCCTAACCAGTAATGGTTATATGTCATGGCTGGAGATAGAAAAAAGAAAAGAAAACAAAAAGAACCAAAGCTAGAGGTTATTACACATATGGGATATGGTACTAGGGTTTCAAGACTAAAAGCTGTAATTATATACAGCTCCAGGAGGTGACTGAATTGACTACAACTGACCATCGTAAAGATGTAGAGTCAAATCGAAGCTAATCAGCCTGATGGAAGAAAATATAGTAATTTTTCTAAGTGGATCTATTACCTATTCTATATTCTTCATAATGTGAATGCATCTGCACATATGTGCAGATATGTATTAAAGACTGCTATCCTGACAGATAACCTGCTATCATAGTAGATATTTGCAAATGGGCAAGATCAATACTGAACTTTATGTTTGAATTATGTATTGGTATGCTCTTATAGCATGAGTACAAAAAAACAATACAGTATTAAGAGTTTACTATGTGAACGCAGGTGTGAAGTGTATGGTAGTATGAAGGTAGATTGGTAGTAGTTCTTTTCCTTAATCTACTAAATAAAGTAGGTGGCAAACCAGCTATTTATACAGCTGCGTATCCTCCATGTACTCAGTAACAAAATAGTGAAAACATTCTAAGAAACATAAGTGTTAACATGTTTGACTCTAAAAACTACCGAGGAAATCCCAATAAAATATGTGTAATCTGAAGTGGTGTGCGGGGGATAAACTAAAAGATAATACCTGATACAGGACCAATAAAAGGTCACTATACATGGAAAGTTAACCGTGAAATCACGCACATAATATAAGAAATATACACATTAATGCTCTATCATTATCCTAAAATATAACTGAAAATATGATTTACTCTAGCGATAGTAATATCCGTAGTTTTCCTGAGTAAACTAGAAATAACCAAGCAGAGACATAAAAAATATTACCAGAGGAAATATATATATTAAATGAATTAGAAGAATTTCAACACTTCCCCTCATTATTTACAGCCCAACCAACTCATCCTCTGTTCATGTGCCGGTTTCGCAAGTACCTTCATACAAATGTCGGCAAGATTTTCAGATGACTCCACTTACAGGAGTGTGAATGAACTATTTTCGATCTCCTCTAGTATTTTGTGAAAATGGATGTCTATATGTTTGGTTCATTCATTGAGTTGATATTGGTTTCCTAAAATATTTGCATATATATTGTGTGGATGTAAAGCGAATGGTGTTGTAAGGCGGATCTCTCCGAGACCTTTGATGTACCAATAGATTTGCCTTGCTTCTAGGGACATAGCTACATATTCAACTTTGGTGGCAGAGGTTGCAATCAAGGCTTGTTGCTTGGAGAGCCAGGATATAGAGACATTGTTAAAAAGTATAACATATTCTTAGAAGGAGCCTCAGGTATCGAGACATGTTGCAAAGTCCGCATCTATATAGGTGTCCATAGCGTTTGTAGTTGTACAAGGGTTGAAGAGTCCAATGTATTTTGTACCATAATGTATCGACGAGTATGTTTAGAGGCCTTTAGGTGGATATCAGTCATGTAGGAAGAAAATGGTGATAGAAAGGAAATTGTGAATGTTAGATCGGTCCTGGTACTAGTTATCAGCTAGATAAGTGATGCTATTATCGATTGATATATCGACATGTCTGGTAGTAGTTCATCAACTGTTCCTGTCCGTATTTGAATGTGTTTAGGTAAGGGTGTAGAGACAGACAGTGAATTTTCCATGCTATATTGTTCGAGAATGGATTGGATGTATCGTTGCTGGGTATGATGTATCCGGTTCTTTGATTAGGTGATGTGTAGGCCAGGTAGGAAGGTAGCTTCCCCTAAGTCCGTAATCTCAAATGCCGTTTTCAGGTTTTGTATGAGAGAAGTAGCTGGTCTAGTAGTGGCCGTGTATATAGCGATGTAGTGAACATAAAGCGAAAAGTAGATGTCGTGTTTACCATGTTCAAACATGTATGAATCAGGGGCTGATGTCGCAAAAGCTTATGAGTTTAAGTATCTAGCAAGGAGAGTGTACGATTAGTTCGCACATTGCTTAAGTCCATAGAGACATCTATTAAGTAGCCATACTTTGTATCAATTACTGAACCCAGGTAGCGGTCGCATGTAGACTTCTTCTTTCAATTCACCATAAAGGAATGCAGTTTTGACATCGAATTGAAGATGTCATCATCTGTTTTTAGCACAGATTGCAAGGAGCAAGCGGAATGATTCATATCGGATAACCAGAGCGAAAATATCATTTAAGTCAAAACCCGTTACTTGTGAGAATCCTTTGGCAACTGCCCTTGCACCTTAGCTTCCTAATGTACCATCAGCATTTCCCTTGGTTTAAAGGACCCATTTACTGTCCATAATTTTGAGTCCTGTATGTTTATCTACTTCTTCTAACCTACCACTATTGACAAGGGCCTTTATTTATTCGTCCATTCCGTAGGTCCATTGTTCCTTAAGCGAGGTATTTACTGCTTGGGTGTACGTTTGGGATCCTCCTCTGGTGGTTTAGTGACATTTGTGCGAAAGTATTGTGGTATGTGAATGGTTCTACCAGATTTGGTGTATATCTCCGTAGGATTTTCCGTTTGTGGTTCTAGTGTAAGAGGTTCTTGTGATTCTTCTTGAATTTCAGGACAGTAATAATCTTTTGAATGTTCAGGGGGTGGAGGTAGATGTACTTCTATGGTTGGATACTCAATTGCTTCCTGTGGTGGAGCTTTATCGCGTGCTGGTAATATCTCGTAGGAAGGTAGGTAGACAGTTGCAAGAGTCTCTGATGAGGGTGCAGGTTCCTTGGAATCAAGTGATAGTATAGTCTTGGTTGTCCAGTGGAGCTGACGCGTTTCTGAGATCTTGGGGACAGATGGTATCTATATACAGTATATCTTGCTGGAGTAAGTATATCCAACAAGGTATCCTTCTATGGCCCAGGGCTGTAACATTGTTCCTGGTTTTCTAGTTTCCTCAGGTATATGGATAAAACATTTGGTCCTGTAGGGCCGTAGGTGGTTTACTAACGGGGTTTTGTTATAGGGAGATTCGTAGTGCGTTAGTTTTCAAATAGATTGGTTAGGGAGGATGTTCCGCCGGTATACAGCTGTTGTTACTGCCTCAGCCTATAAACGCGGTGTAAGACCATATAACATCGATCTTGTAGATGTGATAATGGCCCTAAGGTACCATTCGGAAATACCATTAGATTCACCAGAGTAGAGAGGTATCTTGTGATTTATGATACTAAGTCTTTCAAAGATGTTTGTTATATCTTATGTTGACATATTCACCACCGATATCGGGTCTGAATTGCTTAATGGTAGTGTTGTCCTAAGTGTATCTCTCTAGGATGAACTGGTTGAATACTTTAATGGTATCAGATTTGGCCTTAGGAGGATAAAGCGACAAGTACTGTGTACAATCATCAATAAAGGTGACATAGTATCAGGAATTAACGTAAGAAGGGGTGGAAAACTATCCACTATGATGGTAATGGATCAACTCAAAAGGTTTGTCACATCTTTTTTCTGTTGATTCAGATTTGCGTTTGGTAGATATGGTCTTAATGCAGGTTTCACACAGCCAGTCTTTCGGAACTTCGGGGATTGACCAATTGTCGGAGTAGTTTGTACTTTTGAGATAAGAGGGTGAGTGATTTCCAAGGGCTATATGCCACTGCTGGTAAGTGATCTTGTTCGCCACTGCTTTCTCATCTTGCACAACATAGTCTTGACCCTCAAGCTTTCTCAAAATTACTTTTCTTTTATTCTCCCTGTATATAAACATAATCTTACCTTTAATATGCAAAGAAAAATGTTTCATCAAAGAAACAATAGCGCGCCATGACAAAAGGTTACTTTAACCCGACTTCTGAACCCAGAGAACCTGTTTGAGCAATACAGGGGCTACATGGCCATTTGATGTTTTGGCCATGAGTTAAACAGTTCCTCAGCCACTTGATTCTAATACCGAATCATAGTCTAACTTAACAGTTCCAGTACTTGGTTCAAAGTTTATAAGAAGGTCTAGGTTACTTGTTATAAGTGATCTTCCACCTGTATTGATTACTCAGTTGTGTTGGTGAGAAGTCTTTTGCCTACAGATGTGGGATGTAGATGTATTGACCAGTTCAGATATTTCTTCTTTGCCGATATTAGCTGAACTAAGAACTTTCTTTTCCTTGTTCTTCTGATTGTAGCCATTGAGTTTATAGCACTCATTACAGGTATGTCCCTCAGTTCGAGCAGTGGGGTAATGCTTTTTACACTAGGTCCATTCCTTGGATGTGGCTACTAGTCTCCACAGTGTTTTCCTTCCTTTTCCTTGACATTGGCTCTTTTATATGCTTTGTCATCCTCTGGGCTAACCGAGATTCTGATGTCCAATAACCATTTGTAAACATGATCCAAGGTAAGGTCCTCCTTGGGTTGGAGGTTGTCGACGATATTATTCATCGATACAGGAAGGGAGCGTAGAGAAGTTTTTCTTTGGCTTCGGGTAACTCAAATCCCGATTTGATAACAAAAGGTCAAGCATATCGCTCGTCAGCAAAGAAGGTTGAGCCGCGGTGTTGCATTCGATTCCAGAGGGTATCGTACTTGTCGAGATGGTCTGCAATAGGCACAAAGATATTGTACTTAGTAACGAGGACATCTTTGAATTGTTTGAATAAGGAGGTGGTGTTTTCTCTAGCAAATATATCTTGGAACACTTTCCAGATGTAGGGGAGTGTTATATGCGTGGCAAACAAAATAAGCCATTGGGGATCAATCGTTTCAAGGAAGTAGGTAGAGCCCCATTGGTAGCGATCGCCAAATTCATCTATTCTCTCCGAGCTATTATTTCCATCTTCATCCTCTTATTCCACGGGCAGAGTTGCGATTTCCGTTACTATGTCCCAGCGGTTATATAGGGAAAGGACATATTGTGCGATATCTCGCCAGGTCCGGTATTTGTCCGAGCCAGTGAGCTTTAGGATGGAGCTCAATTTATAACTGGGTGCCCAAGTACGTTTGTTATTGTTGGCATAAGATCTGTGGATTGGTGTAGGATTTTCTCAAGGAGGAAATGTGGTTACTGCCTTAGCCATTTTTGCTTGGTAAAGGCAAAGTGACATTGGTTACTAAGTACTGGTACTTTGCTTTGCACTAGAGCCTGGTTGCATCCATGAAATTGCCCTTTTAGTAAGAACTCGGATTTAATGAGGGAGGAAAAATCAGGCCTTAGTGATGAGCGCCAAGACCCTTCATGTCGTTTTGCCAAGAATCTTTTGCCAAGAACGTTTTCATTTTTTGCTAACTATGATTGGTTTCAATCGGGTTTTTGTTTCGAGTGATGTTTCCTTTCGATTGATGTTTTGTTTCGAGCGATGTCTCAATTAGAATGAAAATGTTTCGATGTTACAAGATATATTTTAAGGTGAAATAGGTTTTTTCGAAACGGAAAGAATTATTTTCATGGTGAAAGAGGATAGCGTGTGAATGTAAGTCGAATGGGTATGTATGGTCCGGGCTCATAACCTGTTTGAATTATGTCTAGTGCAAGATCATATAGCATCAGGAGAAAAATATAATACAGTATTAAGAATATACTATGTGCACATTAGTACAAGAAGTAATGTAGTATGAAGGTTGATTGGTAGTAGTTCTTTTCACTAATTAATTAAATAAAGTAGACGGCAACTCGCATTTTATACAGGTGGGTATCCTCTATATACTCAGTAACAAATTAGGGAAAACATTGTAAGAAATATAAGTGAGAACATGTTTGACCCTGAACAAGTACCAAGGAAATCCAAATTATATATGTGTAATCTGTAGTGGTGTGCAGGAAATAAACTGAAGGATAACACATGATACATGACTGGTAAAAGGTCTCTATACATGGAAAGTTAACCGAGAAATCCCACCCATAAAATAAGAAATGCACGCATTAATCCATAATCATTATCATGAAATATCACTGGAAAAATGATATACTTTAGCTGTAGTAATAGCGGTAGTTTTCCTGCGTAAACTAGATATTACCAAGTTAAGACCTAAAAATATTACCGTAGGAAATATACATATGAAATGAATTGAAGATATTCAAAAACAGTGTATGAGAATAGGTGCTGTTACTACACGGTCCTTGTAGTGTTCTAAAGCCATTTTCTTCTTTCTCTCCCTTTTCCCATTTCTTGTCCTTCTTGATCACGTCATAGAGTAGTTTCGCTATCCTGCTAAACCATATGACATATCGTCTTTCTTGTTGCAGAAACCGTTATTACTTTAGATATCTTTAAACTCTTTAGTCGTTTTCCAATGATTGATTGTCACGCTTTTCACAGAATAAAACTTAACTCTTTCCTAATTGATGATTAATCTCAGATACTCGATTTCCTCTTTGTGGAATTAGCATTTCCTGGGTTTTCTGTGTAACTCCTGCCTCCATCTGCTTTACCATAGATTTTCCCACTTCCTGTTGGTATTTTTGGACATTTTCCGTGTAGATGAGGATGTCATCTAAATATGTAGATCAAAAGAAATTTAAAGACATTCTTAGCGTAGTGTTAATCCATCTTTAGAAATTGGATAGTGCGTTTGCTAGTTCAAATAGCATTACCAAATATTTGAAAAATCTATATCTTGTCCAAAATGCCCTTAGTTCTTCGTTACCATTATGCATCCTGATATTGTGTTAGATGTCCTTAATCTCAAGTTTGGTGAACAGTTTAGTTGTTCTCTGGTGATCGAGTTCTTTACCAATGAGTGGTAGTGAATATCGGTCTTTTTTACACCCCACCTTTAGTCGGCGATAGACGACACAATGTCAGGTGCGTTCATCCATCCTTTTCAAAACAGCATTGGGGCCCCTGCTGTTAAGTCTGAAGGTCTAATCCATCTTTTTCCAAATATGTTTTTAGACATTCTCTTAGTGCCCTCAATTTGTCTTCTCTTAGGGAATATAACTTGATAAAGTGGGCCACCTTGCCTGATTCCAGATTCATCTTCTGGTCTGACACTCAGTGCGTTGGGAGATCACTTTTTGATCTCAAGTTAAAAAGGTCAATAAACTTATATTATTTTTTCAGTTCCATTTTTTCCAAACTGATGGTGCTCTTTTTCCTTGCGTACTTAATTGGCAAATCGGTGGAGAATGTAGTGGCCACAATCTGGAGCTCCTCCTGATACTATCTAAATATTCGTCTTAGGACCCCTCATTCATGCATTTTCCAAAGTTCCTGCTCGAATTCTTGTATATCGAGAGGATGTTTAGGTTCCCCTTGTCCATCAATGGTACTGTCTCCTTCCTATTGAGCTTCAATGGGACCGCTCCTTTCCCAAATAAATATAATGATAATGTTGCTTTCTGAATTAACTAGTGCATCAGACCTTAGAGTCCGCTCTTTGTCTCTTGTGCAACTGATTCATCACAGAAAGTTCCTGCAACCTGATCACCTCCATGATCATCAAAGCATTGCATTCTCCTTTGCAGACCTTGTACTAAATATCCTTTTGGTAGACAAATGAAACTTTGATTCCACCCCTATAATCTGCGTCTATTACCCTCGCAATTGAGTTGATTCCCTACGGAAATACGAGTCCACTTCAGGGTTCAATATATGTGTAGGTATCTTCTGTGAGTCATATTGCTATTCCGGATCGAATCATAAGAGGTCCTTGGGACAGGACTTTGATGTCTTGGGAGCTGTATAGATGATATCCATGTGCCTTCTTTGATCCTCTGGGAGGCCTACAAGACTCCATATGAAATAATCTCATAGCGATATCATTTGGTTCTTGATTCTTGGATTCGATGCTGAAAATCTTACTCCAAAGGTTTAACCAAATTGCTTACTCTTTTAGTATAGCGTTAACCACAGGTGAACTCTCCAGCCATGAGTTGCTGCATTATTGACTATTTAAGGTTATCTTTTTGCCTTCCCAGTCGATTGTTAGGTAGTGATATTTCAACCAAGGAATTCTTAGTATAGCCTCATTATAAAAATGTCCTGCTACTTTGAATGTTATCCCTTCTTGGTGGTTTGTAATGTTCTTAGGTACCCTGGCTTCTTATGTAACTTGTCCTCCTGAGCTAGACGTTGCATCCTCTATTAAGATCCCTTGTGGTACTTGGATCTTCGTTAGAGTTAATAGTTGTTTCATGCAGAATCCTTTATCAATGAAATTCTCTATTGCTCCTAAGTTGATCAGATCATTAGTAGTTGTCCAATTTTTGTCCATTATAAAAACTGAATTTGATCATAATGTGATCTGCTTGGTTGTATAATTGTTCCTTGTTGTTGAGCCTGGGTATAGGTTCGATAACCTCAGGGCCTTTGGTTTTTAGTTGACGTTTGACCACCTATTATAGGGGACTTTCTCCTTTTAAAGTATCCCATTCTAATATTCTTAGGGATGTGGGTAAATCGGTCTCAGTTACCGATTGGGCTTCAAGGGTAATAGAGCTTTCAGTTCCTGTCTGAAATATTCTCATAGTCTGTGCTTCATCCACATTGTTTGATATATGGGTAAATGATAATATAATCCAGCAGTGCATTGATACGAAAAATACCTAAATATCCAAGTCTTACCACTACAGCCCAGGTGTGCACAATCAGCTTCAAAACTTGCACCTTGCAAATTTGCTTGTTCGCATACAAACCCCAGTCTTTGAATCACCTCTTGTAACACTATATTCGTCATTGCCCTCCACCCATCCTAATGCTTAACAATGAATATGTAACAGGAGCTCACTTATAATCCAACCCAGGTGCAACTACGGGATTCCGCTAAGAACTTAATAAATTATACTGGTTTAGAGTCAAATGACCAAAATAAGGATTCGGGTAGTACCGGCTTGAAAGAAAACGAACTGAGAGAGGCTACTCTACTACTAAATAGAAATGTGCTGATGCGCTTATACTATGCCAATATAGTTAACAAACTAATCCAAATGAGTTGATAAGGAGAGGCAGTGCCTACGAGAAGGTATTGTCCTGATCAAGGACATTAGTCATCTTGAAAGCCAGGTGCAGAGCCGGTTCCAATAGCATAGAGCAGATGAGGTCTATAATTAAGATGGCCCCTTGGTGTACTAAGAGACTATTGGTACATTCCAAACTGGGCTGACTCAATCTGAACATCAGAAAGCAGGCCATGTGTCTCCAAGCGAAGGTGTGCAACCTTTGCGGTGAAAGAGTAGCTCCGACTGCACTATTTGCTATGTGGGGAAGTGAATCTTTATGGTCAAACAGTGTTCGCACTAAGGTAAAAAGCAAGGAAAATACAGATGGGTACTTATATAGTATGAAAGATTGATATGGTCTACTGACACTCAGACTTCGGATATAAATATCGAAGTGCCTCCCGAGGTTTAGTCACCTGCTCAGCGCCCTCTATTTTCCCCCCACTTGAAATTATTACCCTTTCTAGGCGATTAAAGCATCCCTTTTTTGTGTAGCACCGGCCACAACACACCAAATCTTGCCCCGCGCTTAAGCTTCAGTCTTTAGTGACTCAGCCCAACTCGCTGTATAACAGTGATGGCCCCCAGCTCCCCTGGCCCCCTTCCAGACCACCAGATTGCCAGCAATATCCTAGTTGATGCAACGATCCCTCAATTCAGCATCTCTCCAACGTCCTTCCCTCACTTAGACACTTCACTCCAGCACACCATTTTACGTTGGGGAGTCTACAATCATCACTCTCCTATGCACTGTGATATATGGCATCAACGAGGTTGTTATCCGACTTGCTACTCTGATCACCCAGGTGGATGTGATCTCCGACGCCTTGTCTACTCCTGCCCCAGCTTCCTCTAATGCTCTCCCTGCTATCGCAGCCCTTGTGCTGACTGCCAGAGACCTCTTCTTTCACTATACTACTGGCACTACTACCAGGCATCCACCTCCACCTCCACTATGCCCCGCTCGCCCTACTCCCCCTCAATCAAAATCATTCCCAAACCTTGACACCCACGCTCCACTTATGAATCATAGTGGTCCCAAGCCCGATATCCAGTGTTATGACACAATTGAGAGACAGTGTTATGGTAACCCTGCCGCATATGCCATCCGGCACTCCCGCTGCTGGGAAGCCCAAGAGAATTGGACTGGCAAATACCCCCATCTGACTCACTTTCGCTCATCTCCGTTGTCTTCTACCCCCTGACCTACAAACACCTAACCTCCCAATGGCGCCAGGTCCTATGCTGATATTGCAGCCAACTCACCAACTTCCTCTGCATCCAAAGCCAAGAATAAGGTTATATAAATAGCTACGCCAGGACTAGTCGCCGCGTACAATGATCCTACCAGTCAGTCTAGAGTGGGGGCAGGGTTCCCCTCTTCGAAATGCAGATTGATTGCCCCCCGCTTCTCCCTGGCACCCCATGCACAGGCAGACATATGGGCCGCCACCGCTACTGCCTTATTGGCTGCTGTCCTCAGATAGGCCATCAGTCCCTTCCTCCTTAACTTCACTGCGAGAGTCAACCCGCAAGGATCACTCACTCTTTTAATCACTGACCCTTACACTCCCTCCACCGGTTACTGTCCCTACTATGAAGCTATCACTAACAGCCTCCACCAGGCTTACCCAGTAGGCAACAACCCATACCACCCTTTCCGCTCATCCCCAAAAGAGGTCCAAGTGACTATTTACAACCTGGCGCCAGCGTATCTCCCAGAGGACCAGACTGACCTCTTCCCCGCCCTCTGCAAATCTATCCGTAATGTCACCAATTTCGCAATCTACTCCGCACGCTTCCTCCAAAATGACCCTGATGTTAGGGATAGGAAAACTACCACTGAAGTAGTAGTCACCGTTTCTCCTGATGTTGTCAACAGGTTTGGCTCCACGATCTGCCTCTTTTCCCTAGGATGGGAACGCCAATTCTGTTGCTGGATGCTGTCCCGCCGCCCTCCTCATATGGTGTAGTTGCGCAGGACCCAATGCCGCGATGGACAACTAATGCCCTTCGTGCCCACTGCCTCCTACTGATGATAAAGCCCCCTCTGCACCTGAGGACACCGATGCACCTGGTCATATCATTGATCAGGATTCACACATCCTACCTGACCCTCCAAGATCCCCTTCTCCCCCTACAAGCACTATGGGCCTCACTACAACAAGCTAGCTAACCCCTCTGGCTGGCACCCTAGCTGACCCTTGCCCCAAGTCTGTTCCACTAGTTCCAGCTGGCTCTCCGGTTCTCCTCCCACACACTGCCCCTCGGGCTTTAATCACTAATAAGTTGGACACAGTACCCCCCTTTCCTAACCCTGCCATCAGGTACAATCCATACCTTCATTCAGCACAAGTGCCTCGGGAGGTTGAATGGGTTTCTCTCCTTGTTTAAATGTCTCCAAGCTATGCCCAACCCCTCCCAACTTGTCGCCCTTTAAGACCCTCCAGTCTTCAAAGAGCAGCTACCTTTATTTTCCTCCTATAAGTCATTTACCCCACCTCCCATCAATGGTGCCTAACCCAGGTTTGCCATCTATGCACTCCTTGATTTCTTGCAAGTCTTTGCATTACTTGAAGTTTCTTTTTGATCCCTTGAACCTCATGGCCTTAGATGTGCACTACCCTTCTGGATTATTCACCTCTGCCCACAAGCTTTTCCGCATTTACAATGCTTCCACCACTACTGCAATGTCCTACCATCTCGGCACGATTGACACAACCTTCCTGTTTAGAGATCACTCTTTTCCCACCCTCCATGTTTCGAGCACACTCTTTGCTCACCGTTCTGGTTGGGGACCTGAACTTACATCACCCCCTCTCTGACCCTCTGAGGCCTCTCTCTGAGACTAAATTTATTCTATCCTCCCCCTACTTTGACCTGCCATCAGAACAAGGCTAATCACTCCTTAACATTCCTAGTATTTTGACTGGGTTCCCCTCCGATGCCTTTACTAGACCTGGGGTGCTAAACCTTGCCTTTGCAAACAGCTGTCACGCCCCGATTACCAGCTACAGGGTGGTTACTCTCACAATGACTGGCTCCGATCATGTTCCCATCACAGTTGCACTCACAACACCCTTTCTACATTTAACGCTCCATTAAATCAGTTGGTATAGCCTACCGAACCTCAGCTCAGCCAAACCCATAGGGGTACTTTGAGAAGAGCTGTAACAGGGGCCTGCCTAGCGGTGAAATAACCTAATGTACATTATCCAAGAGACGGTACATGGCATTAAGTTAGTCAGGTAACTATATTTGGCAGGGAAACCCTGAGCTACACTTAGGTAGGGTAATCCAGTTGAACAGGGTAACCCAGAGTACTCCTCAGGGAGGGTAAATCCGCTAGTCTGGGTAACCTAGGATCATGGTTAAACTGGGTCTCTCTGTTACAGAGGGTAAGTGAGTTGACAAGTTAGGTTGGGTAACTGGTTAGATTAGGTAATTAAAAAATTGACAAGCAAAAATTGGTATGCGATATGTAGGCCATTAGGCCTATTGCGTTCATGTAACCAAGGGAATCCTTGTCGCAAAATCAAGTGTAAACATCTAACAGGTTTCGAGAACCTGGTTTGGTAACGAAAATGTGCTTTATGCGGACTTCGGAGGCAATTTGGACTATTCAAGGGGCAAGTTACCCTACCTTATGGAACACGTATAGTATTGTAAATCCATGGTTACCCTACCTTCAAGTTACACGAAATAAGAAAAATCTTTAAATCCTCCAGTGGGTGATTTGTGACGAGTTGGGAAATTACCATCGTGATATGTGGTGAAGTGTCACAGTTGGTAAAATGCTAACATAACAGGCGGCTGGAGGTGGTCCTGTAACAGCAGATATGTCGCCTCGGTTCAGAAGAGAAATTGTGTCCAAAGGGTATATAAGGGGGTATGCGATGGCCAACACGGGGCAAGTTTCTAGTATTGACACTAGATGGTGCTCCTAGTGTAATGTAGGTAGCTAATATCTCTATGAGAGGTTTGGGAGTCCGATAGGGGTCTATCTGGGGGTTGGCAATGAGGCCATATTTGTTCGGATAAATTCTACTATTAAAACCAACTAAGGCCCATGTACTATAACACACCTGCGAGACGTTACACTACTCTGAGGACATTCCCTCATATCAAGTATGAGGTGGTAAAACAAACCTTTGGCTATGGGTAGTGCCTATTAAGCCAACACAGTAGTGCAACTCGCCGGGGGACCTTAGTTATCACAAGAAACGCTGCCAATAGGACAAGTTGATAAGTTTGACTACCATGTTTGTATAGAAGGAAATTACACAGGGCAACTGTGCCTTAACATAAATAATGTCTCTCATGCAGTCTTGACAGTTAGCCACTGAAAAGACTATGATCTGAAAGAGTTTTCTCTCCTGCAAACATAATTGAGATACATTGCAGAAAGCCAACCAGATTAAAAACACTCTATTTCTCAGTGCGATCTAAAGGCTCTGGCTGGTAATTCTACCAGAGCCAAGTGTCACGATTGGTGACCAAGCAAGACAGGAATTCGCATAACTCATAGTTATGAGTCACAAGGTTGTTATATTTTTGCACTATGACTCATTTGAAGTCATTGGGTTTCACATGATGCACACTTGTGCAATCATGGTTATGTTGTGATTGGTTGATTATGTGCATGACTCACATTTGTTAGTCATATGATGTAATGATTTTCGCACATGACTTACACTTAGAGTCATGGGTTTCCCGCATGTGACCACTTTAGGGCACATGATTTATTTTCTGAGTTATGATTGGTTGGCACGCGGCGCAGTTGACTCAGAGGAGTCACCTGATGGATTTCATACTATGACTCACTATGAGTCATAGAGCTCGTGTGACTCACAGATTTGAGTCACCAGGGTTAGGGTTGAGGGAAAAGTACCTATATAAGGACCTCTAGGCGACCTGTAGTTAGGACTCTTCATGCAACCATTTGAGTTCTTTCCTATACAATTACTTTACCTCTTTACCGTTCCATTCCCCTATTGGCATTGTGCGATAGGAACCCAGGGGTTCAGCTATCAAGGCAACGTAGGCATTGGCCTAAGGGCAATAGTGGAAATCCGCCTCGTACTACTCGTTGCAATAGTACTCCTACCCTGGTGGCTGAGATTAGCGCCACCCCCCATACCGGACTATAATAACGGCCCGGTCATATTCATCCAACCCAAAGAGAAGTAGTTACCTGTTGCAAAACCAGCTTATAGCATAGGATCGTAACATTTGGTTCTGTCACCTAAGCAACACCTAACTACAAAATGGCAGACTCTAAGGACAACTACATCAATCTTACGGAGGGAGAAATCGATACCTTCACACTTGGCCCAGCACTTTAAGAAGCAATTAGCACTAATCTATCCAGGGCCCAGTCACAAAGAACCACAAGTCCGGTGACACCTGAGCCTGCCTCACCACCAGGATCTCTGGAACCCAAAACCCCAAGACCAGAAAGGATGTCAGGCCCGGGACCAGCAACTGCCTGTAGTGCAGCGGAATGCAACTAGCAGGATTTACAACTGCGCAGTTCCAAGAGATACTCTCTCTAATAAACAACCAGCAAGAAACGACCAACAACCTGATCAAGGTCGAGAAACCCCCTAACTTCCATGGAACCAGGACCAAACTACGAACCTTCTTAGTGCAATGCCAATTATACTTTGAAGGAACACTAGAAACACGACATACGGAACGCATCACCTACATCAAGAGCTTGTTAAGGGATGCAGCAGCAAGCTGGATAACCCCATTTGCAGAAGGATGCAAGCCGGAGACCTGGACTACATATGAAGATTTCACTAAAGACCTCAAAGACCAGTTTGGTGATGTGGATGTGGCAAATGCAGCTAGGACAAAACTCGCCTGCCTGAGGCAAGGCAAGGAACCAGTCACGGAATACTGGAATGACTTTCGCCTTACAGCTACAGAGGAGAATGAGGATGATGGTACACTTAGACGCCAATTCCTTAAAGGAATAAACCGAACGCTCCAGGTCGGATGGGCAGCGGACCACATGGTGGCGGCAAATGTCGATGCCCTTGCAGCCTGGGCAATCGAAAAAGAAAACCGGATCAACATGATCAAGTACCTTCAAGGAAACAACAGTACCTATATCCAATAACAAGAAACGTCCAGGATCAATAACGGAACCTGGAAGACAGGCAACAATATGGAAACCCGAGGCGACCCAATGGACCTGGATGCTACCTGAAGGCGTCCACGATTAAACCTCTCACAAGCTGAATTCACAAGAAGAAGAGACAACAACCTATGCCTCGGATGCGCCAGACCAGGGCACAGATTCATTAATTGCCGAAATGCAAGAGATGAAAAGGACTATACTAGGCAGTTCAACAGCAAGACCAACAATAATCGCCGGAAACCACGAACCTACCTACACAAAATGGAGATCTGAGAAACACCTGAAGAGTCGGGAAACGAAGAAAGTCCCGAGTAAGAGATGGGCTGCGGGACAACAAAACCAAAACCATTGGAATAGGTAACACCTACATGGCACTTACAAACACGGAAACATTGGAACCCGAAAAAGACAATGCCATGGTCAAAATGTGTTTACATGGCAAGGACAAAACAGTAATAATCAACGGCATGAGTGACTAGGGCGCTACAGAAAACTTTATTGACTAGTAATTTAGCAACAAACACGGCATACGAACAAAGAAAGCGAAATAAATACGGGAAATCTACCTTGCGGACGGGGAGCCAAGCACTTTGGGACCAATTACCCATATAGCGGAAGTATCTATGGACATCGGCAGCCATAGGGAAGTGGCCACATTCCAAATCACAGATCTACCCAACCATGAGGCAGTGTTAGGTCTGCCATGGTTAAGAAGACACAACCCCAAGATAGATTAGGAAAACAACAAGATCACCTTCGATAGCAAGTGGTGTACCAGAGTATGCCTCGAAAGCTCGCCACCAGTGGACTTAGTCCCTGCATCGGAAGCCCGGGAAGAGAACTTGGAGATACAGTTCTCCACGATCCAGGCCAAGGATGTCCAGAACATCAAAATCCAAATTTTGAGAAATGCGGCCACACTCCCTAACCAGGGGTCAGTCAAGGCTGCAGGACATGAGCTGTATGTAGGCGAGAGAATTACGATACCAGCAAAAGAACAAGGAATCGTTAAAACCAGGTTAGCTATAGGACTTCCAGAACGCACCTATGGGCCGGTGGCTCCACGCAGCGGATTGGCAGTTAAACACCAGCCTACTGTCAATGCGGGAGTAATCAACGCCGACTACACACGTGAAGTGAAGGTGGTCCTGGTCAACCTGGGAAAGGACACTTACACAGTTGAGCCGGGAGACCGCATCGCACAGTTGATATGCGAAAAGATTTTCCTAGGACAAGGTGAAGAAGTAGAGCAAGTCGCTCCTACTATGAGAGGCGCAGCAGGGTTTGGAAGTACGGACCACCTAAAACGCCAAAAGATTGAGATCAACGAAATCTCGGCTACATCATTCGGCAAGTTCTATCGAAGAGGCGTAGTCACAGGAATCGTCAAGTGGGATTATAAGACAAACGACCCTACCAGGATTCAAAGGATTAATGTCAGCACCGAATTGGCTATCAAGGCCAAGAAAGGACAAGAAAAAGACAAAACCAGAAACATTGTGCCAAGGGAATACCACCAGTACCTGGACATGTTCAAGGAAGAGGAAGAAACTTGGCTACCACCCCACCGACTAAAGTTTGACTTAGATATCAAGCTCAAGCAAGGAGAAACAGTAACAGCAAGAAAGCTATACCCATTGGGTGAAATAGAGCAGCAGGAACTAAGAGAATACATCAGGGTCAACAAGAACCGGGGCTGGATTCGAGACTCTTATGCAAACGGGGGATCAACGATCCTGTTTGTTAAGAAGAAAGCCGGCAAGTTAAGGCTATGGGTGCACTACCGAGTGCTCAACGAAGTCACCAAACGAGACCGATATCCCCTACTACCGATTGGAGAAGCACTCGATAGGCAAAGAGGAGCCAAGCTCTTTACTAAACTATATATCCGAAATGCCTACCACAACATCAGAATCAAGCACGGGCACGAATGGAAAACAACTTTTACCACCAAATGCGGCATATACGAATATACGGTTATGGCATTCGGACTCAAAAATGCACCTGCAGCGTTTCAGCGATGGGTCAATAGGATTCTCAGCAGGTTTCTGGATATCTGTTGTATCCTCTATTTAGATGATATTCTGATATATTCATAAAACCTGGCACAATACCCAACCCATCTCAGTATGATTATGGAAGCCTAGAAGAAAGAAGAGCTGACACTGAAGATATCGAAGTGCGAATTTCACAAAGAACGAACCGAATACCTAGGCTTCATCATCGACAAGGACGGAGTCAGTGTTGATCCTATCAAAAAAAAAGCAATATGGGAAAGAAAACCACCTGAAAGCAAGAAAGGAATACAGTGCATTATGGTATTCTGCAGCTTCTATCGACGATTCGTAGAAGGGTTTAGCCATATAGCTAAACCACTCTATCAAATGACAAAGAAGGACTGTAAATAGAACTGGAACAAGAACCAACAAAAAGCATTCGATGAAT
Organism: Tuber calosporum; assembly: GCA_003316355.1. Taxonomy (NCBI): domain Eukaryota; kingdom Fungi; phylum Ascomycota; class Pezizomycetes; order Pezizales; family Tuberaceae; genus Tuber; species Tuber calosporum. The sequence goes on from QFET01001788.1 coordinate 41,648, forward strand.
TGCGCAGGCGACTTACTTCAGCTCCACTACTGGTATACTACGATCCAACCAAGGAAATCATGATTGATACCGATACTTCAAAATATGTATGCTCTGGCATTCTATCACAGAAGGGGAGCGATGGAAAACGGAGGCCAGTGGCATACCGGTCAAAAACAAGGACGCACGCGGATTTCAACTACGATATCCACGACAAAGAGCTCTTAGCCATGGTCCAAGCCTTTAAAGAATGGAGAAGATATGCAAGAGGAAGCAGGCGCCAGGTCCTGGTCCTCACAGACCATAAGAACCTGGTACGATTTACCACTACAAGAGCTCAACGACAGACAAATCCGATGGAGCGAGACCCTCAGTCAATACGATATTCAAATTCAATACCTACCCGGGAAGGAAGGGGCCAAACCAGATGCCCTTACACAGAGAGCAGAAGATGTCCCGAAAAAGAACGATGAGAGGATCCAACAAAAACAAAAGATCCTAGTCCTAAAAGAACAATACTTTGAAGCCATGGAAGTGGTCTTGTTTGTCGCTGAATATTTTGGCATCTGAGAAGCAAGCACGAAAGACAGAAAGATAGGAGCAATCCAGGAAGCCCTGAGGAAAGGCGTGAAAGAAATGAAAACATTGGGTCTAGGGGCATGTGAAGGGAAGAAAGGATGCCTATGGCATCAAGGAAAGATTTGGGTACCAGAACACGAAGAGATCAGAACCCAAGTCATATGACAAAATCCCGATAACTCAGCATTTGGGCATGGCGGAACCAGCAAAACTACGGAACGACTATCCCGACGATATTATTGGCCAAAGATGCAAGAAGAGATAAAGAAATATGTCTAGAATTGTGATACATGCCATAGAACGAAAGCGATAAGGGACGCGCCCTACGGACTGCTACAACTGAACGAGGCGCCACACCAACCATGGAAATCGATAGCAATGGAATTCATCAAGGACCTGCCGAAATCAGACGATTATGACGGCATCCTGGTGGGCATCGACCGCTTGACAATAATGAGCCATTACATACCCTGCAACAAGAATATGAACACCAAAGAAGTTGTCAAGATATTCCTACGGGAAATATTCCGACTCCATGGACTACCACAAGATATCATCACCGATAGAGGAACGCTATTTACATCAGACTTGTGGAGAGATAGTACAAAATCCCTTGGAATTGAACAAAGAACGAGCACCACCTTCCATCCACAAACGGACAGACAAACCGAAAGGACGAACGGAATACTAAAAGAATACCAAGGGCCTATAACAACTATCAGCAAGAAAACTGGTTGGAATTACAACCATTAACGCAATTTGCATACAACAATGGAAGACCGGAAACTATTGAGACCACACCCTTCAACGCAAACTACAGACAACATCCGGAACATGAGGCAATAGGCCACATGATACCAAAGGAAACCACTGAAAAGGAAGAGATGGGTCAGCTGCACAGTATCCTACGTCAGGAAATGGTCTTTGCACAATTACGACAAAAAGAAAACTACGTTCAATACAGAAAACCCGATCTGAATCTCCACTCAGGCGACATAGTCTGGTTACTGCCTAGGAATATCATGACCAGAAGACCATGCAAGAAGCTGGATTACAAGAAAATCGGACCATTCAAGATCCTTACGAAGGTGGGCACAAGTGCCTATGTTTTGGCCTTGCCCCAACAGATGAAGGTCCACAACACCTTCCACATCTCACTCCACGAACCATACCAAGACAATAAGTTTCCCTCACAAAAGCAATCACCACCACCTCCAATCTAGATAGAAGGAGAAAGCGATTACAAACTCGAAGAAATGATTGATTCATGCATACACCGAAAACGACTACAATTCAGAGCCAAGTGGACCGGCTACTCACCAGAACATGACAAAACTTGGTACCCTGCGGAGGATTTCAACCATGCCTGCATCGCCTTTGAACCTTTCCATCAGCAGTACCCAAGAAAACCCCGGGTGGGTTACAGTCAATATTGAACCCACAAGGCAAGACCGAACGCCATTGGGTCCAGACGTAGGCTGGGGCGATAGCCCTATGGCTACCACACCTACCAGCCCGCCATAAGCTACTCAGGAAGAAAGCCAAAAGCAGGCTGCACACAACGCTCTTTCGTGGCCTGCCTGGTATGAGTGTTACTGCAACACTCATTTACGTGATAAGGAAGGAAGCAATTGGTTTCCACGACAGTCCTAGTTACGCAAACCGCAACAACTACACAAGGAGACATCCAGGAAACACTTTTTCAAAAATACTTGTCGTACTCACAGACATGACAAAATGGATGCTGGGTTTTACCCAAGACGAACAGGGGAAGCGGCACCCCTTACAGAAAACGTTGCACGTATTAGGAAAAGAAAAACAACTGTGAGGACACTGTTGAAGGGAGAGGTGAGCGAAAAAAATGAAATGGAGACCATCCCCGACAAAGTGAGTTTGCAACGACAGTTGGAAGGCCTATGAGAACAACTTGGCACCGCTGAAGCCATAATCGGGGCACAAAAAACTGATATGCGGACATATCAGAGAATGAATGATGACAGGGACTGGACTATTAGGGCGGCACACACCACCTTAGAGGAAGTCCGGAGGAACTACCAGTCGGCCGAACATCAAGTTCGGAATTTGATAAAGGAATTGCGCAGTTTTGGAGATAGCCTGACGAAGATGGGACCTTAAGCCTGAAGGGACTCAGGCTTAAGGGCGAGAGGAGCTAATGTAACGATTGGTGACTAAGCAAGGCAGGATAATGCATAACTCATAGTTATGAGTCACAAGGTTGTTATATTTCGCACTATGACCCAATAGAGGTCTTGGAGTTTCACATGATGCACACTTGTGCAATCATTGTTATGATATGATTGGTTGATCTTGCGCATGACTCACATTTGTGAGTCATATGATGTAATGATTTTCGCACATGACTCACACTATGAGTCATGGGTTTCCCGCATGTGACCACTTTAGGGCACATGACTTATTTTCTGAGTTATGATTGGTTGGCACGCAGCGCAGTTGACTCAGAGGAGTCAGCTGATGGATTTCATACTATGACTTACTATGAGTCATAGAGGTCGTGTGACTCACAGATCTGAGTCACCAGGGTTATGGTTAAGGGAAGACTGCCTATATAAGGACCTCTATGCGACCTCTTGTTAGGACTCTTGACTCAACCATCTAAGTTCTTTCCAATACAATTACAATACCTCTTTACTGTTCCATTCCCTCATTGGCGTTGTGCGATAGGAACAATAGGGTTCAGTTATCAAGACAACGTAGGCATAGGCCTTAGAGCAATAGTGGAAATCCGCCTAGTACTACTCGTTGTAATAGTACTCCTACTCTTGTGGCTGAGACTAGCCCCACACTCTATACCGGACTATAACAACGGCCCGGTCATATTCATCCAACCCAAAGAGAAGTAGGGACCTGTTGCAAAACCAGCTTATAGCATAGGATTGTAACACCAAGCGTTGATAGCCCTGAGTGGAGAAGGGTGATATAGATTGATCAAAGAAGGATGGGTGTAGATGGCCGTTACAATTTTACTTAAATAAATACGATTGGCACTCTACTCTGAAAAACATCTATCCTCCCGAGATAAACTTGAATTGAGTGAAGCTACGGCTTAACGATATTGAGTTTTGTGATTTGATTCGAACTTATTGAACTTTACCTTCCGTGAATTTGCTTTGTGTCTTTTAATGGGGTGGCAACTGTAGGATCCATCTTTCTATAGGGTGCCCCCTTTACAGTATATCGTTAAGGTTTGCACTTAAGTCGCTCCAGATAATTGTTGGTCCTCGAGCCCCCTTTCGTGACATCTACGAGTACTGGAATTTTTGCCTGGAACAAGTAGCCCAGGGTGGAAAGTATTATTTCCGTAATGTCTCTTACGCGTTCACAAACAAGTTCAGCTAGCTCATCAGAGCCTCTTATCGACTATGATATTATAGCAGACCTTCGCGGCTTGGGGTGGGAATTGGTTACTAAGTTAATAGTAACGTCACCTATTGAGGTGACAGAGAAATGTCTGATGATGATGGTGCCCAATCATAAGGCACTCATGATATCAATCACGCATAATCCATCAATGGTATTGCCTAAGTCAGTCCCTGAAAGGGTTACTTGTGTGCATTTTACCCTCCAAGTTTTAGAGCACTACATTTAGCCTTAAATAGGCTGAACACTCGCGTAAGCACACCGCCAACTCCAATGTTTTGTCACTGACATCCAAGTTCATTTTCAAGAGAACTTAGCCAAATAGGCTACAGACTGGGTGAAAAATGAACAGAATGCCTACCACCAGCAAGTTATAACAGCATATTCGCTGAAGAGCCGTTCAGAGGCTCTAGATAGGGCTATGAAAGCAGGAGTCATTATCGACTCTGGAAATGGTGTGATGATAGAGTAAGCTCCGCCGCTTCCCCTGGTCCGAACTGGACCCTTTAGCTTTGCACTAAATTTTGCGTAGGTAATGATAGATGTATACTGGCATCAAATTTTGACACCTGCCACAAGGGTAGCCTAGGGTATTCGTGAAACACCTGGGCTGTCGTGGGCCGCTCATTTTGCTCTGGCTGTTGAAGCTTGATTGGCTAGCCAATCATCTAGTCTTTCAGGGGCAATAAAAAGATCGTATAAGTCGGCCGAGGTTTTACAAGATAAGAGTCTAGTAAAAAACAAGACATCAACAGTGGGTACCACCATTCAGGTGCTCTCTTCAACTCAATCAATAGGCTTAGAAGCTGAACGACCATATGCAGGGTCAGAGGCAACTCCCTTGCCGACCACACCACAACATCTTGTACCTCTAGTTCCTGGTAATTCACAAGTGGCTCCGGCCAGGCCTATGGGCAGCTCAGGATGGACTGGGTTTCCAGGGGTAGCGGCGCAGTCAGCTAAGGCTTATTGTTCCGTTGCTTGTAGCATTCTGGGAGGGCCAGATGTTTATGTAGTCCACCATGAACCCCCTTTTACACGGGTTCAGGGTGAGAAGTTAAAATACTAGCCTGGAGGTCCAAAGTTGAAAAAAACCACTTATCGTTTGTCTGATTCGGAATACCATACGGGGGTTGGAGCCTATTCCCAATTGCTACAACTGGTTCTGACGGGAGTGGATAAAGTCATGGCTGCAAGATGAGCTCCATTCCCTGAGCAGCATGACTGTCTTCCCCTCCATAAGTTAGTTAACCATGCTTGTAGGACCAGCCGAGTGGATTCGATGAACCTTTGGGACTTAGCAGTGTAATAACCAGTGGACACGGTATTAACCAAACACTAGGAGGTGGGACCGTTGGCGAAGGAGGATATCCACCTGATTCCGACTCCAATAGCACTAGCGACTATTCTTCTCCTTCCCAGACGGATCTAAGCCGATTTCTTGATAAACGAAAGTCAAGTTGGAATGACGCAAAGAAGCGTCAGTATGATGGGCGGAGACAAGCATTGACGGACTCTCTTCGAAAGTCCAACAAGAAATCCCATGCAAGGCAAAAGAAGTGGGAGAAATGGGGGATTTAATAGTTCAATAGAGACCCACTTGACAGACAGTAAATCAGCCTATGCGGAGATACTGTTTAACTAGTAGTTGCACTGCAAGGTATCCGATATGAACAAAGTTAGCCAAATCATCGCGCCTCTTGACGGGCCTGGCAAGACATGATATAATAGCATTCATGTACACATTAGTCAGGATGCTGCTCAGCATGCTGGAATAACCTTTAACGCACCAGACGAATTACGTACTTTTGTAGGTTTCCGTAATGTCAGGAATCCACCTCCAGTGGTCACTGGGATATGGATCGTGCCCCTCGCGAGTGTACTACCCCGCCCATGAACCCAGGGAAGATTGATCACTTTGTAGATGAGCTCATTCGGTTTGTCAGTGAGTTACATTAAGAGTTGATGGCTGTGATGAATAAGGATCGCATAGGTATGACCGTAGACATGTGACATGAATGGGGGCTTGAAACTCAACACTTGCAGGCATACATTGATTACCTCAACTACCTGCGCATTACTTGTCATCAGCTTCAAGATCTGGCATCTTTTCACTGTACTGGTATTGAAGAAAAACACACTTCCCACATTTGTAGCGATGATAGGTCTTCAGGAAACAATTCACAACGCAAGAAGGAGTGAGGTCCAGGAAGTCAAAATCCCAAAAGCTCAAATGCCTACATCTAACCCCTTTCGGGTTAAGAAGTCAGAGTATGTGGAAAACCACAGAAATATTCCGGTAACCCTGACTGGCAAACACCGCTGACTGGAACAATGCACGTGTTGTAGCATAGAGTGTCACTTCTGGAGGCAGTGTACTGCTGCCCAACAGGTCGTACAGTCTATCAAACAAACTCAAAAGCGGCAGGTTTCTGAAGCTTTACATGGTACTTGGACTGTGCCCAAACACTGAGGCATTGAAGCTCTTCCTATTGAGAAAAAGGTTACTGAAGTCCGCGGATCACCACCGATACTTGAGGTGGATACCGATGGGAGTGAATATGTAAGCCATCTCGACATTATTTAATAAACCTGAAAGCTGGCTACCTCTCTACACAATTAGGCCTGAAAGAAAATCGATGAAAGGTAGGGAAATTGGACTATCTGAGTCCCCTACTCCATGTAAGATAAACAAGCTAACTCGATTCTGTAAGATAGGATTCAGTTAATGTTTCTTTGGTAAAGGATTTTGTGAGGGTTATTTCTTATTTCCTTTGTTCATAGCTTGATTGAGGAAGACTGATAGAGATGGTCTGGTTTCTATGGATTTTGATGCTTATGTAGTTCAACCAGACAGGACTATATTAGTAATTGAAAACAATTTTTGCAAGTCTACCTGAGGATGGTTGAGTACCGGAAGTATCGCAGGCGTTATACTAAAGAGCCAAAACTATACTCAATATATCGAGAAATAAAACACGACGACACTATAGCTATAAAAAACCGTAAGCGAAGAAAGATCCGCTAATGCTCTAGGCTTGTAGACCCACCGCCCTACACTTGGTCAATACAAATCAAGTTATTTTCCACTGGAATCGTGGGAAGCATTGTAATAGTGCTATGGCCCTACTAATACTAGATAGTGGCGCTTCGGGTTCAGTATAGAGTAACACCTAGGCTTAGAAGGCCCAGCTACCATGTATACGTTGGAAATTTCTGGCACCAATCTCCGATACAAGTAGTAAACAAAAACCTGCGTCCAGTAATCAATACCCCAAGACTATTTGAATAAATAATGGTGCCCAAGTGAATGAGATGAGGTTTGAGCTTGCAGATATGCCTGATACCAAGGTTGATGGCTATCTCCCAATGTCGTAGTTGTAGGACTACAATCCCGATATCAGTGGAGATATAGGTACTCTGAAGTGGCGTTCTGAATACTGTCTGTCAACAAGTATGGTCAGTAAGCGACATATGGAATTTATTACAAGTGAAGAACTCCAAGCCGAGGATGGTTGTCAGGTAAATCTATTGGGCTTGGAAAAGTATACTGGCAAGGACGGAAAGGACATTAGTGTTAGCCTACTCCCGGAATACAAAGATTATGCAGATATTTTCAGTTAAGAGAAAATAACTGCCCTCCACAAGCATAATAAGTTCGATCACAAGATAGAACTAGAGTCAGGGACTAAGCCTACCTCAAGCCCTATCGACCCTCTCACTAAAAGGGTGTTGGATGTGTTATATGACTACATCCTTGAGATGGGGGAACAAGGCAAGACCCGGCGGTCTACTACTTCTGCAGGTGCTCCTATCCTCTTTGTGCCAAAGCCAGATTGTACGCTTTGGTGATCCTTTGATTATTGAGGACTTATCAAGATTACAATTTAAAATAAGTATTCGTTACCGTTGATGAACGAACTTAAACATAGACTCCGTTAAGCTGCAGTGTTCAAAAAGCTGTACAAGAAGAAAGGCCATTATCTAATCCGGATGGATCCCGGTGAGGTATAGAAAACATCATTCTAGTGTCTCTATGGCCGGTATGAATATAAGGTAATGCCTTTTGGGCCATGCAAGACACTATCTACTGTTCAGAGTATGATAAATATCGTCTTCCACGACACACTAGACGTTGGAGTCATTACCTATATCAATGACATTTGATATACACAGATGCAATAGAGGAACATGTCTCGCTAGTAAGGCAGGTGATCGACCGTGCACGATAAGCAGGCCTCTGCTTTAGCATTAAGAAGTCTATCTTCCATCAAAGAGAAGTCAAATTTTAGGTTATAAGATATATGAACATGGGATATCTATAACGACTAGGAAGGTAGAGGAAATTAAACCTCGGAAGACTACATAAAGTATTATCGACGTTGAATGCTTTATGGGCTTTAAAAACCTCTTCAGTCAATTCATAAACTGATTCTGCAAAGTGGCTAAACCGCTAACGAATCTAACGAAGAAGGATGTAAAGTGGTACTTGTCGGCCGCCTGTGACTGGTCATTGCTACATCTAAAGGGGTTGTTCATGACTGGTCATATTCTGACTCACTACGATGGCTCACATCCAACTAAGCTCGAAACCGACACCTGTGATCTTGTATTAGGATCTGTACTCTCTCAACTCGGTGATGACAAAAAATATCAACGGTAGCCTATAACAGCAGGATGTTCCTACCCACTGAGGTGAACTATGACGTTTATGACCAAGAGATGACTTTAATTGTTACTGCATTCAACAAATTGGGATCATCTCTTATGCTTGCTTGAAGACCAGATAGTAGATACCGACCACGAGAATTTGGACTACTTTAACAGCACTAAAGTCTTGAATAGTACGCTACAACGCGGGACGGAATTCCTCCAGCAGTTTAATTCAAGGTTGTATACCGCGAGTGCCGATTGAATGACAAGGCAGATGAGTTATCTAGGTGTAGGTACTACCAGATGGAAGGTAGGGGTAACTCACATCCACAAACCATCTTTCGCCATGGGCAATGACATATTGAACACGAACGCGATCTCCTACGTCCTCAAATGCTGCTAACCTGTTAAGGTTACTGGTTGCAGTCTGGTTTCTTAAAAGCCCTGAAGAGAGCGGCAGACGAAGATCAATCATACCTGGTGGTTCTAAAAGCAGATGCAGAAAAGAGAAATAATTTTAACGCTAAGTACGAGTTAGGGAGAGTTTTCCGCACCTACAAGTACTGTTTGTACATCCCTAAGGAATAGTCATTGAATGGGACGATGATGGAAGCACAACATGATTCACGTGTTGCTGGACATTTCGGAAAATATAATACAATTGGAGGCGTTAAGCCAAACTTCTATTTGCCTAACATGGAAACCCAGGTAACAGACCATGTGCATACCTGTAATATGTGTTAATGTAGTAAGACTATAAAGCATTAGATGTTTGAGTTGCTACAGCCAGATGTAGTTCCTATGGGGCCTTGGAATGCAATTCCATCGACTTAATTGTGGCCTTACCAGCATTGGAAGGGTATACCAAGATATGAGTCAATGTTGATAGATTCTCAAAGATGTCCCACTTTATCCCTCTAGCTACTGAGGTACCTATTAAGGAACTGGCTCTTATGTTCCAAAAAGAAGTATGGAGACTCCTTGTGCTACCAGAATCTATCATCTCTGCGAGAGATACACGATGTTCATCTAAGTTTTGGATGAGTCTCATGGAGTTACTTGACTACAATTTGTAATACAATTGCTCATACCAGCAAGAGGATTTGGCTTCGTTATTGCCTGTGGGTGAACACGCATACAATACGTCTGGATATGATTCCTGGAAGGTATCACCCTTTGAGGCAAACTACGGGTTCGTCCCTAGGACCAACTAGGCTGTGTCTGTATCTGATCATCAAGGAATATACAAAAACAGGGATCTTTTAATAAGGATTTGAGAGGGTACATGGCAGGATATTATAGAAACATTACAGAGGGCTTAGGAGCATCAAAGGAAATGGCATGATCAAGGAAGGCTACCATCTCCAGAGTATGTAACTCAGGAAGGTGTAACTCAAGGCAGGGCAAAGAAAGCCGTCCATGTTATGTTGGATAGAAAGAACATTCACACTAAGCGAACTATGCAAAAGCTTGAATACCAGTGGTAGACCCCCTTTGTGGCTAAGCGAAAGATGGGAACACGTACATACGAGCTGGAAGTGCCTGCCCAGTGCAAAATCCCCCCTGTGTAAAATGTAGGACTTCTATAGCCATACCAGGAAGATCCTATAGGTAGACCTGCAAATGAGGTACCGATACTAGACCTTGTGGACACCTAGCTTAGCTATCTTGTAGACGGTATAGTAGACAGCCAATGGTATGGAGATACTAAAGCCAATCTCCCAGACTGGTTCGTACAATACTTGGGGTTTAGTGTGGGATATGGATAAGAAGAGAAACCTTGGGAGCCGTTCGAAATATTGCAAAGAACAGCAATCGAAGCATTGATAAAGTTTCTACAATGGTATCGTTCTAAGCCAAAGAACAACCAGGTGTGGAAAGATCTTTAAGCTAGCTGAGGCTGACAGTCTTTGCAGATAGGGGGCGATTAAGTCACAGGACAGACTGGTGGAAGAGGGGAATAGTGTAATACTCCTATAAATCAGTTGGTATGACATACCGAACCTCAGTTCAGCCAAAGACCCTTAGGGGAACTCATAGAGGAACGGTTTCATAGGCCTACCTAGGAGCTAAACATCCTGAGGTAAATTATCTAAGAGATGGAACCTTGGCACTAAGTTAAGCAGGGTAGCTCTATTAGGCAGGGTAACCCGGAGCAACACTTTGGTAGGGTAACCCAGTTGAACAGGGTAACCTGGAGTACTGCTCAGGCTTGTAACTCTGCTAGTATAGGTAACCTAGGATCACGGTTAGACAGCGTAACTCTCCTAGATATGGTATCTGAGTTGCCAATTAAAACTGGGTAACTGTCACATATCGTGACTTAGCAATATGGAATGTTTCACATAAGTCACGATTTGTGAGATCATTTATGATTATAATGTTTGATTTGATTTATGTTTATAGTTTCATAACTCACGATTGTGAGGTCATATGATGTTATGATTTTCGCACCTGACTACAAGTATGAGTCAGGGGTTTCACGCAAATTACGTGATTAGCGCACATGACCGTTTGGGGAAATTGGATACTATGGGGATCGTATACTATGACTCAAATTGTGAGTCATAGGATGTTTGTTACACTATGACTCATACGGCAGTCCTAGTAAAGAGGTGACTCATAGTAAAGTCAACAGGGTTAAGGTTGTGGGAAGAGCGCCTATATAAGGAGGGTCACGGACACAGAAGGCTAGCTCTTCACGCAACCACCTAAGATACTGCCTATGTCATATTTTACCTATTAGTTCAATCGATACTTTATTCTTATTACGACTATAGGTTTATATCAGTGACCGAAAGGTGATTCAAGGAACGTATTGCTAAGCAGTAGTCGCAAGGGCTAGGAGTGCGAGGACTCCACTTTCCCACGGCGACTTAAGGCTACAAGACCTGACGAGCAGTAAGACCAGTGGTACTTATGGTTACGTGTTGCAGTGGAAGAAGATAATGTGCCTTGTCCGGCAGACTCAGGACAGGTTTGTAACATTAGGTTGTGTCTTTTGCGACACTTAACCCATACAAAACAGATTCACCTACAGATATAGAAGTACCCGACTTCAATGATCCACAGACTTTCCTATGACTACAAGCAGAACTTGGATCAGCTCTCAGGAGATATCGCGAGATGGATCCTCAAGACCTCCAAGCCCGGTCACCCCTGAAGCAAGATCAAGTTCAGGGTTAGTAAGCCCAGGACCATCCCCAATACTCAGAAGGTCAGAGGTAACAGGACCAGCACATACCATAACTCGCACAAGAGAACAACTCTAAGAGTTGATGGGAACGGTTCAGGAAAATAGACAGGAACAGACTGTGTCTAGGCTAAAATCAAAACCCCAGATACATTTACAGGAGACTATACCAAACTGCGAGCATGGCTAGTACAACTTGCAATGTACTACACAGCACTAGGATGGGGGGAAAATGAAGAGGGATTAAAAGTGGTCTTCGCCAAATCCCTACTGTCAGACTCAGCAAGCAACTGGATTACTCCATATGTGGAAGGAAAGACGCCAGCCATATGGAATAACTGGGCAGAATTTCAAGCCCCACTATGCATCCAATTCGGCGACGTGGATCCTAGGGAAACGGCAAGAAATAAAATCAAGAAAATCAAGCAAGGGAGCCAGAATGTGACTGAGATCTGGAATGAGTTACGACTATTGGCAACAGAGGCAGAATACGACGAAGCAACCTTGGGAAGGGCATTCCTAAGAGGCTTATACAAAGAAATCCAGAACGCCATGGCCATTAGGGTTCAAGACTTCACGACAACTGATGAAATGGCAGTCTGGGCCATTAATTAGGAAAACCGGCTGGACGTTATCAAACATGTGCAAGGAAGTTCAACGACCAAAACATACGACAAGCCCAGATACTACTAGGTCACCTTCAAGACCCAACGACTACAGGAGTCTCGGGGAGATCTAATGGCCCTAGACACGACTAGGCGAAGACAAGCTGTTAAAATATCCAAGACCGAATATTCGAGGAGAAGAAACAACAATCTGGGTATGGCATGTGCTAAACCAGAACACATCATGAGAAACTGCACCAACCTAAGAGACGAGAAAGAATACGCGGCGAGGACAGTCAGTAGGGGTCAAAACTCACAATGGAAATAAAGAACAGCAATCCGCCAAATGGATCTCGAAAGTGAAAAGAAGGAAGAGGAAAAAGACAACGGTCCCTAGTAAGAGATGGTCTGCGGGACAAGGGGAAAAAGAAACAAATCGAGTTACGAAACTTCTACGCGGCAATAAACACCTTGGAATCACCGGAACACGAAAATGACCATGTTATAGTAAAAATGTGACTACATGGCAGAGACAAGATTAGCAGCATCAACAGAATGATCCACTCAGGAGCGACTGAGGACTTTATTGATAAAGAGTTATGTGAAAAATACGGCATGCCCATGTCAAAGGCCAAACAACAACGTGAGATTTACCTAGGAGACTGTAAACTCAGCGCGATGGGTCCTGTAACCCATAGGACGACAGTACCTATGGACATCAGTAGCCATAGGGAAATGATTACCTTCCAAGTGGCAAATTTACAAAACCATGAAGCAGTTCTTGGAATGCCATGGTTAAGAGAATATAGCGCTGCAATTGATTGGGGAAAGGGGACCTTCACGTTTGATAGTGAGAAATGCACGACCTGGTGTTTGAAAGAGTCACTGAGGGTCTTTACAGTCCCAGAAGCGGAAGCCCTGGAGGAGAACTTAGATATGAAGTTCATGACTGTTCAGGCAAAAATGGATAAACAGATCCTAGTCAAAAGATTGACTAAAGAGGCAACAATGCCTACGTGAGGCTAACTGAGGGCGGCAGGACACGACCTGTACACTGGCGAAAAAGCAACGACACGAGCGAAAGGGCAACAAGTCATCCGAACTGGAATAGCCTTCAGATTACCATAGGGCACTTATGGGCGCATTACACCATGAAGCGGGTTCGCAGTCAAAAATGGGCTTACACCCAATGTGGGTGTAATAGATGCGGATTATACAAGGAACTAAAGGTACTAATGGTGAACCTCGGTGACGAAGACTAAACAGTCAACTCCCTTGACAGGATAGCACAACTGATATGCGAAAGATAGCGGGACGGGGAATGCAAGGAAGTTGAAGTACTTCCAAAGACTGAACGAGGAGACAAAGGGTTGGGAATTACAGACCACAAAAGAGACCGCGACAGAAACGAAAATGAGGGTACCAGGGAAGAAACAAAAACACACCAGAAATGAATAAAGATATGTGAGATCTCGGCTCCTGCCTTTGTGAAGTTCTAAAGAAGAGGAGAAATCATAGGCATTCTCAAGTGGAACCAGGAGGACGGCCAATACGATTTGAAGGCGATGAATGTTAGTACTGAGTTGGCTATTAAGGCCAAATAGTACCTAGGGAAAGAACCCTTGGAACAGATGATACCAGAGGTATATCACCAATACCTGGATCTCTTCGAAGAAAAGGATAAGATCAGGTTACCGCCTCACAGAAAGGGAGTGGAGTACAAGATTAACCTTGGGAATGGAAAAACGTTTACTGCAAAGACGTTATATCCATTAGGAAAGGCGGAACTGGAAGAATTGGGAAGCTATTTGAAACAGAATCTGCAAAGGGGAAGAATACGAGACTCCTTCGCGGAAACAGGAGCACCCATCCTTTATGTCAAGAAGAAGGACAGAAAATTACGACTATGCGTGGATTACCGTGGCCTAAATGATGTCCCACAAAAAGATCGCTACCCTCTCCCACTCATCGGTGAAGCCTTGGTTAGGCTAAATTGCGCCCGATACTTTACGAAGCTGGATATTAAAGAAGCATACCACAATGTACTGATAAAGACAGAAGACGAATGGAATACTACATTCGCGACACGATACGGAACTTACGAACACTTGGTAATGCCATTAGGCTTGACCAATGCACTGGCAATATTGCTAAGATGGATCAATCAAATGTTTCATCGATTCTAGCACATATGCTGGATAGTATATTTGGATTACGTACTGGTGTACTCACAAACCATGGAGCAGCACCAGACAGATGTGGGAAAAATCCTGGAAGAGATTGGAATATCCGGAATGAGAATCAAGCCAACTAAGTGTGAATTCCACAAGACAGAAGGGGAATACTTAGGATTTAATATTGACCAAGAAGGAGTCCAGATGGATTCTATCAAGACGGCAGCCATATGGGAATGGGCAATTCCGAGGAACAAAACCGATATCCAAAGATTCATGGGATTCTAAAACTTCTACCCTAGATTCATCAAGGGGTTTAGCAGTACAGCAAAACCTCTATACAATCTGACAAAGAAAAATGCAAAATGGAAGTGGGATACAGCGAAAAGGGAGGCGTTCGATACCTTGAGACAAAAAATAACTTTAGCACCCGTACTCAGGTATTACAATCCTGAAAGACCGATCATGATTGAAACAGATGCATCGAAGAGTGTCTGTTCGGTAATTTTATCGCAACAGTACGAAGACGAGAAATGGCGACCCATGGCATTCTCATCACAGACAATGACTAATACAGAATGCAACTAGGAATTTCACAACAAAGAACTATCGGCCATAGTACAGGCACTCAAGGAATGGAGAAGATATGTCTTAGGAATACATACAAGACAAGGATCCTCAACAGCTACAAGAACTTAGTTGCTTTCACGACAACAAAAGACCTTAATGAAAGACAGATCCAGTGGAGCAAGAAGTTAAGCCATTACAATATAGAGATCGAATATCGGCCAGGAAAGGAAAGCGGTAAGCCGGATGAATTGACAAGGAGAGGTCTAGCTGCGACAGATGAAAATGACGACAGGATCAAACAGAAACAAAGGATCCTATTACCACAAGAAAGATACTTCGTGGAGATAAGGATACAGGAAATGGATACGATTAGCTTTCCCGGAGAAGAGATAAGAAATCTTAAGAAACAGAGTGGGATAGCACCTCACTTACAAGAGATAAGGAAAGCATTAGAACAAGGAACAAACGAAATGAAGGATGTAGCCCTGGGGCTATGTCAATGGAAGTATGACGGCCTATGGTACCAGAACAAGATTTGGGTTCCAGAAGAGGAAAGGATAAGGACATAACTTATCAGAAAAAATCACCACATTCTACAGGCAGGACATTGAGGGACAGCGAAGACCACGGAACTGGTCAGCCACAGTTATTACTGGCCTGGAATGCGAGAAAGGATCAAGAGATATGTCAAGAAATGCGAGATTTGTAAAAGGACGAAATCATCCCAACATGCTCTGTACAGTCAACTACAATCAAACGAAGCACCAGATAAGCCATGGAAGTTGATTTCAAAGGATTTTATCACAGATTTACCAGAATCGGAAGACTATGACGCTATCCTGGTATTCATCGACAGACTGACAAAAATGAGTTATTTTATTGCAAGCAGGAAAGATAGGACATTAAAACAATTCGCGCACACCTTTACAAATGAAATCTTTCGGTTACACGGAATACCGCAGGATATCATCACCGATAGGGCGACACTGTTCACCTTTGACCTATGTAAGGAAACGGCGCAGAGGTTTGGAATCGAAAGAAAACTGAGCACGGCTTGCTATCTGCAAACGGTGGATAGACTGAAATAACCAATGCCATCCTGGAAGAATACCTGCGAGCTTACGTCAATTATCAACAGGATAATTGCAACGAACTATTACGTTTTGCGGAGTTTGCATAAAAAAACGGACAACAAGAAACAATTAAGACAACACCATTATTTGCAAACTACGGACAACACCCAAAACACAATGCTAGTGGTCATCTGATACAGGTTCAGAAGATACCGGCGAATGAAATGGACCAATGGCACGATACCATAAACGAGGTAATGGTGGCCGCCCAACTACGACTGAAATAAAATTACGTTCAACACAGAAAACCCGAACCTAATTTGAAATCAGGAGAGATGGTATGGTTCCTACCAAGGAATGTAAGGACTACAAAACCAAGCAAGAAACTAGATTACAGAAAGATGGGGCCCTTCTAGTTCTTGGCAAGAGTGGGGAACAGTGCAATAAGTTGGACTTTCTCCCATCGATGAGAATACACAACACCATCCACATCTCACTTCTCGAACCTTACCATGACCAAAGATTCCCATCACAGATCTAGTCACTACCACCACCAATTGAAATCGAAGGCGAAACAGAATACGAACTTGAAGAAATAGTAGATTCACGACTACACTATGGATGACTCCAATATCGAGGGAAGTGGACAGCTTATTCTCCTGATCACGAGAAAGTTTGGTATGCTGGCGAAGACTTCGAACACACGGAAAATGTAATAAAACAGTTCAACGAATGATACCCAGATAAATCAAGGCTGGGAAGAAATCAAACAAGAAGTAACGAATGACTGTTGGGGAAACCCATTGCCAGAAATCACTCCAACTAGCCCAGGCTATGCAACGGTAGAGGACCGGCAAAGGGCATCGGAACACAACGCGATAAGCTCGAAGGCGTGCTATGAAGAGCTTGCAATGTCCATAGAGGAGACAAGGAAGGGGCCAGTTACTGGCCAAAACAACCACATGCAGAAACGAGATGGGATGAGGGCTACCGAAATAATTGTAGAGCCCAAAGGGATGCGAAGATCTGGGCGGGATACTACTCCAAGGCATGGGGTAAAAGAGAAGAAATGAGCAGCAAGGATGCTCTGCGCACGAAAACCAGGAGTGGACGGTTGGAGAAGGGCTAGGAAACCCGAAACGATGATACAGAAAGCCAACACTGCAGGCAGACATTGAATGTCTCTTAAGAAAAATTTCGGATTTGGAAATACAACTGGATGAAGGCCAAGGAACGATAAGACTCCTAGAGGAGACCCTCGAACCGCCAAAAGCCACCATTGCGCACCAAAAACAAACTATCAAGGTGGCAGACCTGACATAGGAGATGGTCAGGAAACAGTTACGCACAACGGAACAAATTTTACAGAAGTTCCTTCGCGACGCGTGAAGATTTGGGAACCAAGTAATGAAACTTGGTGAATAGCTTGATGGTACTCAAGCTGAGGGGAGAGAGGAGCTATTGTCACAAATAGTGACTTAGCAATATGGAATGTTTCACATGACTCACGATTTGTGAGATCACTTATGATTATGATGTTTGATTTGATTTATATTTATGGTTTCATAACTCAGGATTGTGAGGTCATATGAGGTTATGATTTTGGCACCTGACTACAAGTATGAGTCAGGGGTTTCATGCATGTGACGCGATTAGCGCCCATGACCGTTTATGGAAACTGGATACTATGTGGATTGTATACTATGACTCAAATTGTGAGTCATAGGATGTTTGTTATACTATGACTCACACAGCAGTCCTAGTAAAGAGGTGACTCATAGCAAAGTGATTATGGTTAGGGTGGTGGGAAGAGCGCCTATATTAGGAGGGTCATGGACACAGATAGCTAGCCATGCTCCGCTTCCCCTACTTTCCTACCCCTACACTTTCTAAACCGCGGTTAACTCATTTAACTTCACGAACCCCTCATTCCTGCCCTCACCTAGGCTTCGCGTCCCTAGGCTTAGGCCATGGAGCCTTCTCGCCCTTCTGCGGTTCCGTTCTGGCACCCCCTTTCGCGTGAGGATTCTCCGCACCCTACCCTCCCGGTCAACTCCTCGTTTATCTCTTCATTTCTCCAGGAAACCCTTTCTGCCATTAGCTGGCGTGAAGTTCAAGTCCCCCCCCTCTCCACTGAAGACCTGTATCACTTCTCTACTGCAGAAACCTTTCTTCTAACTCTCATCTGTTCCGCCTTGCACGGCCTCGTCACGGTCAACACCAGGTTGGACGAGCTCACCTCACTCATCCGCGACTGTACTACGGCTGCACCTGCCCCTCCTCGGAATGGGGTTGTCACCCTTCGCTCTGACCTCGCTTCCCTTCACTCCTCTCTTCGCGACCTGTTACATAGGGTTACCCACCCTCAGTCTTCCATCCCCCCTCCTCCAGCTCCCCCCATTTCATCCTCAGTCCTTGGCCTGCCCAGCCCTCCAGCGCGTCCT
>QFET01001789.1:0-72881 GCA_003316355.1 Tuber calosporum
GACTGCCCCAGCCCCCTCCTCTAACCCCCCACTTGTCATAAATGGTTTTGACCCATCTCGTCCCTAGTTTTTTGACCCGCTTGCGGTCGGCTCCCACCAGGTGGTTGTTGGCAGGGCTGGTTGGAGGAAAAGCAAGGGCAAGGCCACCGCAGCCAGTGCTGGCCCTTCTGCTGCCCCAGTGGCCCAGGCCACTACGTCTCCTTCCTCCCCTAAAGTTAAAACACCCCCTCCCCCCCCGCCTCCTAATCTCGGTTCTATGCTCCATGCACTTCACCAGGTTTTAGTTCTGATGCGCTTGCTCTTGCTGGTTTATTGCCTGACCTCGCTGCCTCTGTCCTTGATGAGGCCAACTGCTCTCTTCCCCGCTCCTTTAGTGCTACTGTTAATGACCGCGGCACTGTTTCTCTCCTTGCCGTGACCTCTCAGTCACTGCCCTTTCCTATGCTCCCTACTTTGATGCTCTTACCCTGCGCTTGAACCAATCCTGCCCAGTTGGAGAAAACCCATGGCTTTCCTTCCGCCTTGCTCCCAATGAGAAACAGGTGGCCATCCACTCTGTCCCCTTAGTCTACCTCCCTGATAACGAAGAAGACCTCTTCGCTAGCCTCTCCACCTCTATTAGACACTCGACTGAGGTTTCAATCCTCTGGGCTCGCTTTCTCAACCCAGACAAAGATTCCAGTTTGTGAAGTTCTAACGTCACACATTGTTACAGCCGACCCCACGGACCTGGATCGTTTGGTCCCTTCCGTTCCCCTCTTCTCCCAGAACCGCATGTCTGAAAGGGTCTTTTCCTCCAATGCCTTCACCCAATGCTTCAACTGATGGAAGTTTGGCCATGTCGGCCCCCGGTACAAGGTTGATCACCCTGTCTGCACCCTATGCTCCCTCCACCACTCCAGAGCCGAGCCCCGCTGCCCCACCCATCCTGCCCCAAGAGTAGCAACCTGAAACCAGTTCTTAACTGTTGTGTCTCTTCCCCCGCCAGATGCACCAAATGTGGTGGCGACCACACCGCCAGGTATCGCGATTGTCCTGACCGCCCTTCTCCTCAGCCGCGTCCTGTCCCCACTGCGTTGTCCCGCCCCGGTTAACCTCCTCTCCCGGACGCTATGGACCTTGCCGTGGATGATGGTTCCCCCTCTGGGCAACCTCTGCACCCGGCCCCCACCACCTCTATCCTCCCTGCCACCCCCTCTCTTGCACCCCCCTTTGTTCCGGAAACCCCTAGGCCTGGTAAGTGTTCTAGGAACCTCCTGTCCAGCCTTCAGCTAGATCTCCCTCCTCCTTCTCGCACCTATTCCCCACCAAGGCGTGCGCCCTCAAGGCAGGGTGGCCTCCCCCACTCGGAGGCCCCCTCACCTACTCCTTCCTCACATAATGGGTCGGGCTCTGCCCGCTAATGTCTCGCGCCCACTCTTCCTCCCCCACCCCTCCACTCCACTCACTCCTGTCCTTTGTCCAACACAACAGCCTTGCGAGCTGGGATGTATTTCTTTCCTTGTTTAATTCCTTTGTGGGCTTATCGCTCCCTCCTTCTGTTGTTTGTTTACAGGATCCCCCTGTGTACAGGGGCCGCCTTCCTACCTTACGTGGGTTTTCTTCCTTTAACCCGCCCACTTTGTCTTCTGGTTCACCTAGTTTGGCTTTTTATGTTTCTGCTCCCTTGCTCAAGTCTTATATTATTCTTCCTGTATTTTATGGTAGGCGGGATGTCATGGGGTTGGATTTTTTCTAATGCACTAAGGCCTTTGGGTTTTCGTTTCTTCGTTTTCCTATCTTGATTTCCTATAATACTTGGTTTTCTCCTTCTTCTCCTCGTCGCACTTTTCCTCGCTCCGTTATATTTCCCTCTGTTGATTTTGCTGTCTTAACCTGGGAGATCTCAATATTCACCTCCCTCCTGCAAACCCCCTGCGCGATTTCTCTCATCAGGAGCTTGCAGCCTCATCCCCATATGCTGACAGGGCCTCTGCATTGGGTTTTTCACTCTTAAACACTCCTAGTGTCTTCACTCGCTTCCCTTTGGGTGGCTCTTCCCGCCCTAGTGTTATCGACCTTGCATTTGTTTCCCCTGCTCTTGCCCCCCTATTTTCAACTATGGGATACTCCTCTTCCCTCCATTGGTTATGACCATGTTCCTAACTCCATCACCTTCGCTCACCCTTCGCCAGCCACTCCAGCTCCCGCCCATAGCTGGGCTTTGACAGAGTGGCCCGCACTGGAGGAGGAGCTTAAGGTGTTTTCTGTCCCTAAGGTCAACTCTCTCCCGACGGCCGCCTCCCTAAGTACCTGGTTCGACCGTCTCTCTACCCGCCTCACTTTTCTCCTCAAGGAGCACAACCCCTTGTCCCGCCCCTCCCTCCACGCCCAACCCTTTTGGTCTCCTCTACTCTATACTCTGCGTCGGGAGTTCCACTCAGCCTCATGTATGGCTAGACGCCCTGACTGCCTCCCTGGTGCGCAAGACACTACCCGCCTCTCTAAGCATGTCTACTTTAAGGCGATTAAGGCTGCAAAGAGGGCCCACTGGTCTGACCTCCTCATGTCAACCACTCTCCGCACTATTTGGACCACTAAGTGGCTGGCCCTTGGCCGCCCCACCCCTCGTTTCCCCTCCCTCCCAGGGGCCGATACCCCTGAGGGTATGAACCAGGTCCTCCTTGACTATTTTTTCCCTCCTCGCCCTTTTACTTCTATCCCATCCATTTTGCGCCCATACGGGGAATGCCCCCCCCTCACAACTGAGGAAGTGGCTTCCAAGCTGGCTCGCTCATCCTCCTCCTCCGCCACGGGCCCAGACACGATCCCGTATTCTGTCTGGAAGAAGGTACACGCTGTCAACCCTTTGATTCTCACCCTTCTCCTCGTCCCGCTCCTGCATTTTGGCTTCCACCCTCCTTTTCTAAAAAAGGCAAATAGAATTATGCTTGATAAGCCCGGCAAAGACTCTTATGACCCCCCTCCTTCCTTTCACATTATTGTTCTTCTTCAGACCCTGTCCAAGATCATAGAAAGGGTTGTCGCCTCCCGCCTGGAGCCCATCGCCCATGCTGTTAGGCTCCTGAGTCCTAACCAGTATGGCTCTCTTCCTGGTCTTTCCTCCTTTGACGCCTGTGCCTCTTTGGTTCACCCTGTCCTCTCCTTTCAACATCTACGCCACAAGGTCTCTACCCTTTTCCTTGATATTAAGGCTTGCTTTGACATGGTGGACTCTTCTGTTTTGGCCGAGTCCCTCAAGAGAAAGGGGGTCAATTACTACCTGGTGGCCTAGGTCCGGTCTTTCCTCACTGGTCGCACCTGCTCCTTACTGTTTCAAGGTTCTTGAAGGACTATTTCCCCTGTTTCTGTCGGCACCCCTCAGTGGTCCCCTGTGTCTCCTTTGTTGTTTGTTATTTAGGTTTCATTTTTGTATTTTTCGGTCCCTAGGGGGCTTATTATTTCCTATGTTGATGATTTTGCTATCACCGTGGCGTCTTCTTCTTATCGGGGCAATGTTCGCTCCCTACAGCTCATTTACTCCCGTCTGAAGCGTAGGGCCTCCATTCGTTGTGTGTCCTTCTCAGTCCCCAAGCCTGACCTGATTCATTAGAGGACACTACTTCAGCGGTGTGCACTTGATTTCTCTCCAATCGCTATTGATTTGCTTTTGTTCTCCCCGCAGTCCCTGGTTTGTTGGCTGTGTTACTGGTTTACCCCTTCTCTTCCACTCGGGTTCATTTTTCCAGACGCCTCTCTCTTGCCCTGGGTGCTTTTTCCACTGTTCAGCGGCTGTCACCCCCATGGTTTGGCCTCTCCCCACATTTGTACCACAGGCTGGCCGTCTCCCTTTTGTTACCTATCCTCCTCTATGGAGCCGACCTTTTGGTGCGCTCGCACACACTTTTGGAACGAAGGGAGGTTTTTTGGAGTTCTGTACAGCGATATGTCACCAACTGCTTCCGATCAACTACCACCCCGATTCTCACCGCAGAAGCCTGCCTCCCGCCAGTCGCCTCCTTGGCCAGGCACCGTCGCCACCTGGTCGCCCTCCAGCTGGTGTCCTTCCCGCCCTCCGTCTGACCTGCTGCAGCTCGCCTTCATGCTGACTTTCCTTCGCTGCTACAGTTCCGTGCACCATTTACATTCTGACACCTGTGTAGGCGTCTGCCCGCCAATGTTATGCCCCTGAGCTGGCGGACGTCCCCCCCTACACCCCCAGTAGGCGCAAACCTCCCAATTGATGCTCTTGCTCATCTGGCTCTACCGCTCTTTGCCTCGTTGTCCTTTGCCCCCTTGATTAGGACAGATCTAGTATCCTTTCCCCCCCCCTGCCACCTGCAACATCCATAACCTCTGCCTAGCGTGTTCTGCGCCGGAAGGCCCGTGATCTTCTTATGGATGACTGGCTCAGGACCGCTCCTCCTTCCGAGTACTATCGTTTCCCCAGGCGCATGTTGCCTCACATCTACATGGGCCTTGGAAAGTTCATTGCCGGGCGCGTGCATCAGATGCACTCACACAAGAGCTACCTTGCGGCACAACTCTACTTGTCTTCCGTTGGTCTTCCCACCCTCTGCCCCCGTTCTGGGGAGGAGGATGAGACTTTCAGCCACGCCATCCTACACTGTCCCTCTACGGCCCTTTCAACGGTCCCGCCACCTTCTAGCTGTCACCAACATTAGCCCTGAGGCCCCTCTCTCGTCCTCGCTCCCGCACCTTCTTGTCTTAGTCACTTTATCTGCGAGACGGGGACCGCCTTCTCCCCCTATTATGCCTGCCCCTGGGCGCCGATCCCCCTCCTCAATGATCTTCCCCTCTTCTCCTGCCTCCTCCATGGCCCCTCTCCTTCATTCTTCCTCTCCGCCTCAGCCGCTTTAGCTTATATTTTCATTGGCTTGGGTCTGCCTGGGTGTTTGTGGTTATGTTTCCTTTTGTGTTGCAAGTTGGCCCTCGGGTCTTGGTTTGTTTCACCTACTTTCTGATTAACCGTATGTGGTGACGTGTCTTATGCGAGGCATTACTAGGAGCTTCAGGGGTGTTCTTTCCTTTGTATATTCGTTTTGGATTTAAGGTTTTCTTTACGCCAAATCTCACGCTGCATGAGAGTTCTTGTACCTTAACAAGCAATACATGATTAAAAAAAAAAAAAAAAAAAGAAGACACCGATAGCTAGAGCTTCACGCAACCACTTAAGTTACTGCCTATGTTATATTTTACCGATTAGTTTAATCGATACTTTATTCTTATAACGACTATTTGTTTATATCACCGACTGAAAAGGTGATTCAAGGAACTTATCGCTCAGGAGCAGTTGCAAGGGCTAGGAGTGAGAGGACTCAGCGTTCCCACGGCGACATAAGGCTACAAGAACTAACTAGTGGTAAGACGAGCGGTACGTATCGTTACCTGTTGCAGTGGAAGAAGATAGTGTGCCTTGTCCGTCAGACTAGGGATAGGTTTGTAACAGTAACTAGATAGACAGGGCAACTGTTAAATCCAAGGTAATCATCGATATGCTCTATGAGTTCATCAGGCCTCGTACGTTCATGTAACCAAATATATCATGATTGCAAAAGCAAGCATAAACAACAGACAGGTTACGCAGGCTATTTCGATGATGGAAAGGTGTGTTACGCGGACTTCAAAGGCGTTTTGGATCATTCAACGGGCAGTTAACCCTTCCTTAGGGATCATGATTAAAATTGTAGATCCCAAGTTACCCTACCTTCAATATTTCACGAAATGCGAAAAATATTTAAAGCCAACAGCGTGTGATTTGCAGCGAGTTACTAAACTACCAATGTGATAGGTTGTGAAGTGTGACAGTTATTGTAATAATAAGAAAACTGATCTGCTGGAGGTGGTCCTATAACAGCTTACAGGTTGTCACAGTTGAGCGGAGATAACGTACCTGCAGGGCAAATAAGGGGATAGGCGACGGCCGACCCCTGGCAGGTTGCTCGTTGCCACACCAGATCGCGCTCCTGGATTTCTCTAGGTACCTAAAATCCCTATTGAAGCTGCGGGAGCCCCCTTAAGGGGTATCTGGGAGTCGGGCAAGAAACCATGTTTGTTCAGATAAACTCTACGGTTAAAAGCAACTAATGCACCTGGACCATACCTCAACTGAGAGAAGTTGCAGGACTTTGATGGGATACCGTCTTTTCACAGCTGAGGTGGTTAACAATCTATTGGGTATAGGTAGCGGCTATTTAGCCAACACAATTGTGCCACT
Organism: Tuber calosporum; assembly: GCA_003316355.1. NCBI lineage: Eukaryota > Fungi > Ascomycota > Pezizomycetes > Pezizales > Tuberaceae > Tuber > Tuber calosporum. The sequence continues at coordinate 6,218 of QFET01001789.1, forward strand.
CGCCGGCGGAACTTGGTTACTTACAAGAAAAGCTGCCAATTGGCCCATTAGACCAGGTTGAATACCATCTTTGTAAGAAAGGAAATGCCACAGTGCAAGTGAGTCTTCACATATATAATGAGCCCCAGGCAGTTTTGACAGTCAGCCACTAAAAAGAGTATGATCAGAAAATGTTTTTCTCTCCTACAGACATAATTGAGATACCTTGCAGAAAGCTAATCAGATTAATGAGAATCTCCTTGTATGAGTGATTCAAAGGCTCCAGCAGATAATTCGACCCCACCAGGCGTTGATAGCCCTGAGTGGAGAAGGATGCTCTAGAATGATCGTTTAAGGATAGTGGTCTATGGCCTATATAATTCTACTTAAATAAATGTGTTAGGCACTCTACTCTCAAACACAAATATCCTCGCGAGATTAACTTGAATTGAGTCAAGCTCCGGCTTAACGATATAGAGTTTTATCATTTGTTTCGGCCATCTTTAACCCTACCTTCCGTGAATTTTACCTTGATTCTTTTTGTTTGGTCGCAACTGTAGGATCCATCTTTGTACAGGGTACTCCCATTACACTAAGTCAGCCAGACCCCACTCCAAACTTGCCCAAAACTTATTTGACTACCCTCGCCCCCCTCATTAAGGACCTATTGATCCTGCCTCCTCTACCTCTCCCGACCTCAGTTTCTATGACTGAGTGGTTTGACCGCCACCAGAGTACACACACCTCTCTCCTAGCCCAATAAACTCCCAACCAGTACCCGTGCTTCAAGTCGAAGCCTTATTGCATAATGGAATCATCACGATTCCGTCCAGTCTTAAACTAGAGGCCAGGGCGTAGCTACTATCCCCTTCACCCACACTATCACACACCGCATCGGCCTTCTGGTCTGTTTCCTTAAAGGCTATCAAATACGCTACAGCTTCATACTGGAATACTTTCCTTTCCTCCCTGGACTCCAAGTCTGTTTGGGCAGCCTGCAGGATAGGAAGTGGACGGCGCCATGACTGTTTACCCTCCTTTCCCAATACCTCATCACCTGCCGATATCAACTCCTCCCTTTTACTAAACCTTTTCCCCTCTAAGGACCCTCAGCCTTCATCGTTAATCCTCCGCCCATTTGGAGACTTCCTACTACTATAACTGCAGGAAGTCTCCCTTGCCTTCCGTAAGTCCTCCAACACCTCTGCCCCCTGCTCTTCCCTGATGCCTTATAGATTTTGTTAGAAGGTCAACCACGTCAACTCTTCATTCCTCACCTCCCTCCCTGGCCCACATTTTACATACTTTTTCCACCCTCCCTGTAATAAAAGGGCTAACAGCATCGTCCTCTCTGAGCCTGGAAAATCTGACTACCATTCTCCATCATCCTTCGAAGTCCTTGTCCTCCTAGAAAAAGTTTCAATGATTTTTGAAATGATAATGGCAACCTGCCTCTCCCCTATGGCACGCACTGTCAGATTCATCCACCCCAACCAATAGGTCTCTCTCCATCGACTTAGTATCTTTAACGCATTTGCGGACCTCTCTCATGAGATCCGCCTCTTGCAACTGGCGGGCCTATAGACCTCCACCCTTTTGCTGGACCTTAACGGCGGCTTTGATAATATTTCCTTGGGTTGTCTATATCTCTACTTTGCACCAAGAGTGTATCTCCTTAGATGGTTTCTTAGGTTGGTTCATTTTTAAAAGACCGCAAATGCCACCTAGTTTTTCAGGGATATCCGAATATTTTCTTACCTGTTCAAGTGGGTGCCCCTCAAGGTTCTCCATCTTTCCTTTGTTATTTCTTATTTATATATCTTCCCTACATATGTCCGTCCCAAAGGGAATTATGTTTCCTATGTTGATGATATTAATTTAATTATTGGTTCTGGATCATACCGGAGGAACAGACAACTTCTTTCGCACTCTTACCCCCGCCTCTGAAACAAGGCCTCCCACTTGGCTTGTCCTTCTTGGTTCCCCTAATGGAACTCATCCACTGGCGCACCACATGAAATCGCTCACACACCTCACTGCTCCCCGTCTCTTTGCATAGTAGCCTCTTCCATTCTTCCTCCACAGTCCCATAGCTATGATACTGGTCCTCCCCCTCCATGGCAACATCCTTTCATTTCCTAAAGCAACTGGCCCTTGTGCAATGGGCTTTCAGTCACATAAGGCAGCTCTCCCCCCCAGTCAAGGGCATAGTACACTACCATAACCGCAGGTTGGCCATGGGCCTCCTATTACCCATCCTCTCATTGCGGGCCAACCTCCTCATCCCCAATGCTACCAGGTTGGGAAATATTGAAATTTTTGTAGCAAAGACCAATGTTGGATCCACAATTGCTTCTCCACTACTTCAGTGTCTTTCCTCCCCTGCGACTCATGTCTCCCTCCCTAGAACTCGCTCCTTCCTCCCAGATGCAGGTTGGCTGTACACTCAGCTTGCCTTCTCCCTCCCAGAGATAAACCCAGCGCCCACGCGCCTGCCCTCTTCATTCCCCTCTTTCTTTCCGTATAGACCCCAAGAAACATCCCAACCCATCCTTCGAGGGTGTACAGCCAACTATATCTCACTCCGGCTGGAACAACCTAGACCCAATCCCACTATTCATTTCAACCTCTACATTGACAGGATATGTTACCTCCTAGTCAGGGTGGCCAGTGGCGGTTCTAACATCCTTAAATAAACTCAAACCTTCTTCCAGACACTGTCCCAGCCCCCCCCCTCTCCAATTCCTGGAGCTGTCTCCTATTAGCTATACAAGGAGGACTGCCCAAAGGACCTCCTCACAGACTGGATACTCTTGTCACATCCCTCCACCTACTACCTGTCTATGCCACCACTGCGCCCTGACGCTTTCATGTGCCTTAACTGCTTTACAGCTGGGAGTTTCCACCAAATGCAGACTGGCAACACCTATCCTGCAGCCCACCCCACTTAGAGTTATACTGACCACTCACCCGACTGCTAATGCTATGACTCAGGCGATGAATCCTTTGAGCAGGCGATCCTTTGCGGCACTACCAAGTCTTCCAAGTGGTAGCTTTACATTCCGAAGTTGTCTTCCATAGGCTATGACTCACCTCTCTGCAACGACCTCAACCATATCTTCAGTCTCGCCTCATACATCTGTGCCATGCGTACTAACTTCTCTCCTTCCTTGTTTACCCTAGTTGCTACCGCCCCCTCCTTTTCCTCTGGCAATATCTCAGACTGATAAGTGCTTTTCTTTAATATGTGTATCTTTCCTTATGGTTATGATTTCTTTTGAACTCATTTCATTCTATACTTTATTAATCAGTCGCCATTGTCTGTGTGCACTAATAGTAAGGTTATCATTTGGGGAGAATTTGCACAGTTATTTCTTTTGTTTGCACAGTTGGAATTAACGTTTCGTTTATGCCCTAGCTAGCCTTGCATGCAGGTTCCTGTACCCTAATAGCGAATATATGAGATAATTTAAAAAAAAAATACGGGAGCTTAAGCTATCATCCAGCAACGGAGAAGAGATCTTCTTAAATATCATAAATTATACTTAAAATCTAGACTTCTTTACCTTCATACCTTTTTAGAAAAGTCTCTTTCTACAAATTTAAGATTAAAGACTATTCCGTTTTGCTTGTCCTTAGAATTGGCTACCCCAAACAGTATATTGATATTTCTCCTAATTACCAAAGATCTTAACCTTATTACGCGACATCTCCAAGTCAAAACACACGAATCACTCAAGCCAATAGCAGATATCAACCTCCTCAATGAGCTTGTATTAGAACCTCGCCCCACAAATTAAATTTCCTCTTTAGAAGAAATACTGGAAGACTCCCATGCATAGATACAATTCAATATACCTTACGAATCCTCCTGGTTCATTAATCCCCTACTTGTGTATCCAGAATCAGAGTTCTAAAATATCTACGTATACTTTTACAGTCCCACCTTCTTAAGGAAACTAGTCCTCAACTAGGACACTGAAGAAGATGGTACCTCCAGTTCCTTTAGTTCTACCACCATCTCCTTCAATCTATCTGGTTGGAGACCCGCAAAACATCCACCATCCCAGTACAAGGGGGTGGCCTGACAATTGAGGGTCTAGGCGGATAAGCCTATGTCTGCGTTTGAAGAAATATCTTTGGTTAGAAGCGATTATGTGCCTATTTGCACCAGGTCACCTTGGGCCTTCCACCACCTCTCACAGTCAAGTGGGATCAGAAAATAGGTCCGGCTATATAATCAAGCACTCCCTGACCCCTAGATACTAGAAATCCAATAATGGAGAGAATAGCAGAACGTATCGGCTAGTCAATAACCTGCTTCGACTATAATGTCTAGGAATTGGTTGCTATGCAGCCTTTGGCCTACTGGGAACTATCTAGCCAAGCTTAGGTTCAGGGAGACCAACTCCAGTACTATGCCGAATGGATAACCTGTGTGGTATATATCATTGGTGAAGAGTTCAAATAAGACTATTTTGGACTAAAAATGAGAGCGACAGAAACTGCTGCAGTTCAAAATACGACCACCCAACAGGTGTGAGCAAAGTAGGGAGTATAGAAAGAATGGGCTACACACAATGAAAGCGGTAAGTACCTGACTTCATGCTAGCATTAGAGTAACAAGACAAGAATCGCTAGATCAAGGCCGCCCAATAGAACAGGCTTTGGCTAGGTAAAAAGCCGATCTCCTATAGAGATACGTAGCTATAAAGAGCATATATGAGCGGACAAGTGAGGAGTTATGAGTGCTTCAACAACGTCCGAAAAACAGGGCTTGGAACGGAAGGCATAAGTGGCCTGACAGAATGCCGCATCTGAACTACAAAATCGAATTTGACCTGGATGAAAGAAACTTTGGTGCAACTACAAGTTGCCAGAAACCTACCTAGCGAGTGGGAAAAAGTTGCACCAAAGCCAGTGGAGAACCCAGGATTAGAATAACGAACATTAACTGATGGAGGGTTAGAATTCAGCTTTATCCCTACCAGAGACAAGGGAAAGGAAGTGGACCCAGGTAAAGGAAATGGAAAAGGGGGAAAGTAACCACCAGCGCCTCGACCAGCAAATGCCCCTAACCTGAAAAACAAGGACCCAGCACATACTATAGGGGTTGCCACTCCAGAAGAGTAGATGAACTATCACAACAATGTCAGCCAGGTCCAAAGTTCGAGTCACTGACCGATGCACAGGTTGACAAACTGGGGCACGCATTAACCGGAACTAAAGGGAGGCAGGTGGATCCTCCTTTCAAATTTAAAATTTAACATTCTCCAGATATGAGAAAATGGTTACCAAATTGGGAAGATTACTTTGAGAGAAACCCCTGGCAATGTGCGGATGACAGATAACTCATCAAATATAGCTTGGGGAGGATGTATGAAACCAAGGTGGTTCCCCTGACGATAACTTACAGAAAAAAAATATGACACGAAACCTTGGCTTCCCAGAACTTGTGAATCATGTTTATTAGGTAACTTTACGTCCAAAGGTTACAGAACAATCATTTGTACTTCATAAGGTATAAAAAGCCTGAGGAGAAATGAAAAAGGTGCGCTATTCAGGAGCCATAGTGAAATATCTCCTCACTATCGAAAACAATAAACTTAAGGAATAAGTATCGCTTATCGCGTGGAGGACTATAATTCAAGAGCCACTCCCTATTGTAGCCATGCAAATGCTATCATATGAAAATCATGATTTGGATAAGGAAAGGATAAAGGCAGTCAATAGGGTTCCCAATGCAGAGGAATCGTTCAACGAACGACAAGGTCTGTTTGGTAAAAACAAAGCGGGAAAATATAATGCCAAACAACAGATATGCGTGGAGGCCGTTAAACCCATAATGCACCTTCTGAGAATAAAATACGCAAAACATATAATGCTGACAAAAAACCTGCATGCAAATAGAAGAAACAAGGGGACAAAAGGAAAATCACCCCTGAAGATCAAAACCTTGAGTACACAAATTAGATCGAGGCTTAAGATGGAATACCTCAAGACAAAATTGCTGAAAGGAAAAAAGCCTATCAATGCACACGATGTACATTGAAAATCATAATTGTAAGTTCTGTCAGGAACTGGCACAAGTGTCTATCATTGGACAACCTATGAAGAAATATAAGACAGTTATTTACAATCCCTGTACCCGAACAGGCCTAAGAGGCAGATAACTCTGCACCGGGGGTTATTTAAGCCAATATGCCCCGAATTTCGGAATTGGAAAAAATGGATAACACTTAAGGAAGTTTAAGGCACCAACAGTTACGGCGACTGGGTACACATTTACGAACCACTTACTGAATTTGAAATCAACAAGGTGGCACGACCTCTGCAAGTTCCAACTTGCAGGTATTACCCGCCTCTCCCTAGGAAACTCAAACCCAGTTGAGAGTCACTAAATGCAATCCCATCCTACTGAAGTAATATGGACTTAAGAATGACAAGCGAGTAAGAAGTGATTAACTTTGAGGCAGCTCGTGGTTGTCCGGGACTAACTACTGAAACTCAAAATCAAAAAGAAGAAAGTGATGATTAACATTTGGTAAACAATGTATCTTATTACGGAAGAGCTTCTACATAACCCACATCCATTTTAAGCCCTGAATCCCTATCAATACTCCAAGGAGGAGTGGACAGACCAGTGCACTCATGGTGACCTCTTAAGAATGCCAATGGGGAACAGGTCTATCCTTTATCATGAGAAGCATTCCAGGAATGAATATTCAATTTGGGTCGACTGGATATCGGAATAATTGGATAAACTGAACAGTGTTGAAATTTCTTATTCGTTTTCATATGAATATTTCCTTGAACATATCGTATATTTTCTTACTTGGTTAGTGTTTCGGCAATACCTATTACACCGCATACATTACTACAGCTAGGTCATACTGTGCGTTTATTTCTATTATATTTCATTATTGCGATAAGGATTCTTATGTATATTTCTTTCTCTTGTATTAGGATTATTTCGCTTGCTTATCACAAATTTTAACGGTTATTGTTCCGTCCTTTATGTCTTATCATCCAAAACGAAACCCCTCACACCACTTAACATTTATATAAATTTTTGGGATTTTCTAGGCAGGTTTTCAGGGTCAAATACGTTCGCACTTATGTTTTTCCTACTGACGTTACTGTAAAACACGTTCGTACTTATGTTTTTCCCTTTTATATTCTTTTAGATAACGGGACAGCACACTCTTGTATATATATGGGCTAACGCCCACTTTCCTCGCTTAAAAGAATAAGGAACAGACTACCTACCAATCTACCTTCATAAATCCACCTCTCCTCATCAAGGCTTGCCCGGAATACTCGCTTAGTATTGCGTTAGTATATTCCGATAGATATAAGATCGTGCCCATACACATTTAAACAGGTTAGGAGCCCGGGCCTCCTATATCATTAGGATTTACATTTACACCCTGCAAAAGACCACGAAACCTCCAGCCAACAAAGCGAAACCTGTCCCGCCTGCGATCCACGTTTCCTATCAAAATAATAAAGCGAATAATTTTTCTTGGCAAAGTGTATTTCTTGGCACGAAACATTGTCCAAACGAAACGCTCCTTCTTGACGAAACCAGACATTCTTGGCGAAACACTGTCGGCCTTAACCACTACTTAATGTGCTCTTAACACCATTAGCCTCTGTCTCCTTCTTTTTCCTCTCTTTATGCGCGCAAGCGTTACCCACCACTCCCCCGCACACTTTATCAACTTCCTGGAAGTTAACACTTCTGGGGTTGGACACTCCCAGATAAATCCTTGATAGGTGCACGTGTTACTTTCAGGATTGATGAAAGTTGTATGGACTTATATGGGGTGTGTGGTCAGAGAGAACGATTCGAAGAACACAACGTGTGTAACCAAAATCCACCATGGCCTCAGCCTCAACCACCGTCCCTTAACCTTCGTCTGACAATCCCCCTGCCACCCCTCTGCCCATTGAGCAAAGGGCACGGACACACGCTAATAACTCTAAACGCGGCTTCACACCCAGTTATAAACTCAGCTCTATCCCAAAGCTGACTGGGCCTGAGAACTACCATACATGGCGTGAGATCTCCAAGTACGCCCTCGGACTGAACAACTGGTGGGACATTGTGCAAAGAACGGAACCCATCCCCGATGAAATACGGGATGAATACGGGGATCTGACGAATATTGACCCTATAGATGAATTCCGAGATCACTACCAGTGGGCAACGGCCTACTTCCTCGAGAATATTGATCCAAAATGGGCTATCCTGCTGGCAACTGACAAAATGAAGTACACAATGTGGACGCCGTTCCAGGATAAATTTGCCATAGAAAATACCTTCTCCTTCTTCGACTAACTCAACGCTGTACTCGATAGCAAATATGAGTTGTCTGAACCCATCACTGATCACATCGGCAAGTTCGACACGCTCAGGAATTGCATGCAACACCGTTGCACCTCTGCTACCGAAAATGACCTTTACGCCCTACCTTTTGCAATTAAGACGGAATTCGAGTTATCGGAAGCAAAAGCTGCTGTCCTTCACCGATCCCTTCCCGAGTCGATGAACAACATCGTCGACAACCTCCAAACCAAGGAGGACCTTACCTACAACCATGTCTATAACCGGTTGTTGGACCTTTAAACTTCAGTTTACTCTGAAGAAGACAAAGCTTATAAAACCGCCACTGTCAAAGGAAAAGGGAAGGAACAACCCTAACGAAAGGGAAACAGCACATCGGTTACAGCCAAGGAATGCTCATACTGCAAAAAGAATTACCCCTCTGCACGCAATGAAGGGCATACTTGGAAAGAGTGTCAGAAACTCAAGACCGATAACCAAAAGAAGTAGGAAAGGACAGCGATTGACACTGCCAAAATCGGCAAGCAAGAGACATCCAAACCGGTCTGTACATCCTCAACTCTCACCATTATGCGTAAGACCCCTCACCAACACAATTGGGTAATCGATACAGGCACAAGCATACATTTGACAAGCAACCTAGACCTTCTTATAAACTTTGAACCAGAAAAAGGAAACGTCAAGTTAGGTGATGACTCTGTAATAGAGTTATGCGGCTGTGGAACAGTTAAGCTCATGGCCAAAATATATGATGGCCATGTATCTACTGTTTTTCTTCAACGTGTTCTCTGGGTTCCGAAGTTGGGTCAATGCAATTTGTTATAGTAGCGCGCAATCGTTTCTTTGGGAAAAGGGATTTCTTTACGCAGTTCAGGGAAGGACATGTATGTCATGGGAGAGAATAAACAGGTTTTATGGGGCAAGCTTGACAGACAAGATTATGTCGTGCAGGAAAGAAAGGAACAGGCATACAAAATGACCTATCAGGAGTGGCATGAAGCCTTGGGTTATCCCACAGCAGCTTACCCTCGCTCCGACAAATACTCCGACACACCCCATATCACTAAGGTTCCTACAGGTTGGCAATGCGAAACTTGCATTACCTCAAAGTCGTCTAAACGAAAACCAGAACCAACACAGCACCGTTGCCAAAGCCCCTTTGAGTTAATTCACTCTGACTTAAGTGTAAAATTCTCGACACCATCCTTTTGTAATTCAGGGTACTATATCACCTTCATTAATGACTGAACACGATACACCTGGATTCACCCCATCAAGGTAAAATCCGATACGGTAAAAATCATCAAACAGTTCATCCAGGAGCGACAAACCCAAGATAACGCCATAATCAAACGATTCAGAACTGATAACGGTGGTGAATACGTGAACCATGAAATACTAAACCTGTTTCAGGCGCATGGAATACTTCATGACCAAACTCCACCCTACTCACAAGAATCAAATGGCGTTGCTGAACGGTATAATAGCACCATAATACCCGCCACTAGGTCCATGTTAAAAGGTTTATCTCTACGACTTAGGGTAGAAGCAATCACAACCGCCGTATACTTCAGAAACCCTTTTGCCAACCGATCCATAGGAGGATCAACGCCCTATGAATCTCTCTACAAATAAAAGCCCTTGATCAACCACCTGCGCCCATACAGGACCAAATGCTTCGTCCACATACCTGAGGAGACCAGAAAACCAGGAACCTACCTATAACCACGGGCGATCGAAGGCTATCTTCTTGGATACACATCCTCTGATAAGATATACCGGATATATATCCACTCGCAACATAAGATATCCCAAACACGACAGGTACACTGGACCACTAAAATGATTGAACAAACGGAAGTGTCAAGTACAACACCTGCTCCAGAATCCCCATTTGCGACTGTCCATCCTCCCTCATTTCCAATAGACCTTCAATCGTACAGTAAGACTTTGGAATTGGACCCGAGTACGACACCTACCAACTCTACAACAGCAATTGAAATCAATCCTCCTCCATTACCTCCATATCCAGAGAACTACAACCAACTTAACACACCGTCACCTACTCCGGAACCAGCTTCCTTTGAACAACAACCTCAAGTACATATGGCCCTACCAGACGAGCAACTGGAAACACGGACAAGGTCAGGACGAATCTCATGTCCACCGATGCACTTTGGCAGAAATGCTACTGAACTACGGGATGAGAATGCACTAAAAAGGAATGAAACCTTCGATGTTGTTGAGAGACTGATGGGAAGAAAGATAATTGATAGTAAGTAGGTATACAAGACTAAACATAATGCAGATGGGACTTTCGAAAGTTTTCGTGCAAAAGCCTTGCCAAAGGGTTTTCAAAAATTCCCGGATTTGACTTTGAAGAAACATTCGCCCCTGTCATATGTTATGAATCTATCCGCTTCCTACTGGCGATATGCGCCAAAAACAAATAGCTACCGCGATAGTTCGATGTCAAAACTGCTCTCCTCTACGGCGAACTCAAAGAAGAAGTTTACTTACCACCGTTACCTGGGTACGGTGACGGAGAAAAAGTATGGAAACTTAACCGATGTCTTTATGGACTTAAGTAATCTGCGAATGAAAGGTATGCTCTCTTCACAAAATTCTTAACCTCCTAAGGATTTACGACATCAGCCCTAGACCCATGCATGTTCGTCCATGCTAAACAGGACCTCTAGGTATCGGTTTATGTCGACGACATTGCCATACCTGCAGCCGACTCCCCCCACGCCACATCTCTGATAAAAAACCTGAAAAAGGCATTCGAGATCACGACTTAGGGGAAGCTAACTTCCTACTCGGCTTGCACATAACGTATAAACCAGACGGAATATATCTTACCCAGCAATAATACATCCAGTCAGTCCTCCAACGATATAGTACGGAAAACTCACGTTCCGTTTCTACCCCTTTACCAAAAGGCATTCAAGTTACGAAAGGGACTGAAGACATACGGATACCAGACGCCTCCATTTACCAATCGATTATAGGAACACTTATGTACCTCACCGCAGGAACAAAACTCGACCTCTCGTATACGGTTTCATTTCTTGCTCAAATTTCTTCTTGCCCATCTGAAGCACACTTAAAGGCCGCTAAACACGTCCTTCGTTACCTTGCTGCGACGGAAAATATTGGATTGTTCTACCGTTCCCAACCAATGCAACTCCCGCTATCGATGTCTATACTGATGCAGACTTTGCCGCTGGCCTTGATACCTGCCTCTCCTTCTCAGGATACATACTTATCTTAAATGCTTCATGTATCTCCTGGCGATTCAAGAAACATGCATCCGTCGCTACATCTACTAACGAAGCGGAATACGTTGCTATGTAACTGGCTACGTGACAAATCCAATGGTTCCTAAAGGCTTCAACCATATTTGACTAAGTTTACCGATCGCTTTGCACGCTGATAATACTGGCGCTAATTTTCTTGCGACAAACCATCAGGTCAATGAAAGTACCAAACACATCGATGTTCACTTTCAGAAAATAGGAGAGGAACTCGCCTGCGGTTCGTTCACTTTACTAAGAGTTGAGTCGTCAGAAAACATTGCCGATATCTGCACCAAACTCTTAGGCAAACCGGCACATACAGGGTTGATGGGACTTCTGGGTTGTAGATAATGAGGGGAAGTGTTGAAATTTCTCACCCGTTTTCATATGAATAATTCCTTGAACATATTGTATATTCTCTTACTTGGTTAGTGTTTCGGTAATACCTATTATACCGCATACATTACTACAGCTAGGACATACTCTGTGTTTATTTCTGTTATATTTCATTATTACGATAAGGATTCTTAAGTATATTTCTTTATCTGGTATTCGGGTTATTTCGCTTACTTATCACATAATTTAACGGTTATGGATCCGTCCTTTTTATCTTATCATCCACAACGAAACCCCTTAAACCACTTTAGATTTATATAAATCTTCGGGATTTTCTTGGCAGGTTTTCATGGTCAAATTCGTTCGCACTTATGTTTTTCCTACTGACGTTATGGTAAAACACGTTCGTACTTATATTTTTGCCTTTTATGTTCTTTTGATAACAGGAGGGCGCACTCTTGTATATATAGGGGCTACCGCCCACTTTTCTCTCTTAGAAGAATAAGGAACAGACTACCTACCAATCTACCTTCATAAATCTACCTCTCCTCATCAAGGCATGCCCGCAATACTAGCTTAGTATTAGGTTAGTATATTCCGATAGATATAAGATCGTGCCCATACACATTTAAACAAACAGGATTTCAAACATCAAGAAAAATGAAGTTGAAAGAGAAGGAGAAACTACCACCAACTAGTTTACCTGCTAAATGAAGTGGAGTAAATCCGTCCCAAAACTGGACTATGCCTTGGTGGAAGGGTGAGGCATGCAAGCCTTGTGTGGTAACCAAGGCGAGGCTAGAATAATCCCCTGAGGACAAGTTAGCAGACTAACTCCTCATGACCTGAATTCATTTCCAATTATGCAAAGGCCTGGGCCAGCGCAAATTGCCGCTGTATGGGAACCCTTCGGCAAGGGGTGAAGCCCACTAGAAGTGGGCTACCTAGTACCTCAAGCGTGTGCATTTTAGTTTATCTTAGGTAGCTTTTGTAGCCACAACTGTGCTGGAATGGAAACAAAAACTTTCAGATATTCTTACAAAACCATACAAACATGTCACAAAAACGCACTGTACAAGCCCCGTTGTGCCCAAATATGAAGATCAAGACACCGGCATGGGTGCCAGAGTACTATACCTGTCCCTAAGGCAGGGTAACAAACGATGTAATTGCGTAAAGATCTCTGCTTATCCACTATAAGACTCTGGATCCAATATATTTCTTATAAATTAAAATCTGGTAAACATGTACCAGTTTCCTTATAAAACTCATACCATGAAACCAATTATCCTTACCTGTAACCGGACACCCACAGTGGGAGCAGTAAAACTCTACACACCCCCAATCTTATTAGAAATGGGAACCAACACAAACAGATCAACCATAACTTGTGAGATCGCCACAGTGGGAAGATATGTTTTGATTATCCCATTTGGCTGTTTGCATCAGAAACACCCTATTTCAAACATCAACCACTGTCAAAAATGGCCCTTTAAATATCACCAATGTTAGAGCCATGTGCAGGAGCAGGAAAAGAAATATTTATTAGGATGGGACAAAGAGGTAGCTTACGATCCAAAGGCAAAACATCTGGGGAGAATCTATATTACCAAACCAGAGAGTATTGAGACTTTGGAAAACGTGCCCGCAGAATACCATAAATATAAAAAGGTATTCCTACTTTAAACAGCCAAAAGACAAGCTATGAGGAGGACTTTCGACCTTGCTATCAACTTCGTTCCTGGCGCACTACTACCTTACGGACTGATATACCCTATGTTTGCTCATCAACTAGATTTGCTAAGTATATATTTTCAAAAGATGCTAGATAAAGGAAAGATTCAAGAAAGGAAGTAACTAGCAGCAGTTGCCATTTTGTTAGTGACAAAACCCGACAGCTTTAGGAGATATGTATTAACTATTGACTATTAAACAAATTGACGATTGCAAACAAATATCCATAGCTACAATTGAGCCAACTCTGACTTAGAGTGGTAGGGGCTATAGTTTTCTCTAAGCTTGACATAAAGAATGCATATAACCTAAAAAGGATCAATGAACTAGATGAGTGGAAATCGCGTTTTGCACCCAGTATGGCCACTACTAATACAAAAATATTTCCCTTTAAGCTGGTGAATGCCTCAGCCACATTCAGACTATGATGAATAAAATCTTAAGGGATATCCTTTTCCACGATGTCATTGTATTCCTGGACAATATCCTAATCTATATGGAAACAGAAAGTGAACATGTTAAGTTGGTTAAACAGGTCCTAGCCCGGTTACAAGAATACAACCTAGCGGTATCAAATACCAGGTCAGTTTTCCATATGGATAGCGTGAAATTCCTAGGATATATTGTTATCGCCAATGGGGTTAACATGAGTCAAAGAAAGGTCCAAACGATTAAGGACTAGAAAGTACCTTGTTCAGTTAAAGAGGACAAAATATTTATCGGCTTTGCCAATGTTTACTGATGTTTCATAAAGCGTTTCCCAAAAATCTACAAAACAATCACCAAAACAAAGAACAGAGACACTAGGAAGTTTAGCTGGGGATCAAAACAGGGGACACAATTTGACAAGCTTAAGCATAGGTTCACTACGACCCCTATTCTTGGCTATTTTCACCTGGAACTGGAAACTGTAGTTGAAACCGACACTACCAACTTTGCGCTAGGTTGCCTCCTCTCCCTATTCAAAAGCAAAACCACAATCTTGTCACGTTGCACAGCACAAAGCTAAGCTCTGCCGATAGATATTGTGAAATCCATGACAATGAATTGCTGGCTATACTAGAAGCATTCCCAGAATGGAAGCAATACCCTGTGTAAACCCAGACCCAGTAACCATATACACGGACCACCTGAATTTACAACACTTTCTAACAACCAAACAATTGAATGCAAGGTAAATATGTTGGCCTGAGCAACTGCCAAACTAAAACTTCAAAATAGTTTATAAGCAAGGAGAGAGATGAGGCAAAACTGATGCACTCATTAAATGGCCAAAGTACCATTGAGAGGACGGAGCTGCATTTAGCAAACAGTCTATCCTGAAACCAATACACTTCAAAATCACTTTGGTACTTCTAAATGAGCTACTGATAGGGAAGGAATTGGAATGACAGTTAACCATGTACCCAATAATCTCTGGGTAAAGTTTTTTATCACAAAAGGCAAGGATTCTAGCCAAGGGCTTGCGAATGGTTGCCGGACATGACCTCTATGCAATTGACAATTTTATAATACTACAAACGGGCCAAATACTTATGTAAACAGTCATCACAATTGGGTTAACACCAAATACCTAAGGTTAGATAGCACCAAGGAGTGGTCTAGCGGCACGGCAAGTAATTGGCATAGCAGGGTGGGGTAATAGACGCTTTCTTCATTGGGGAACTCAAGCTCATTATGATAAACTATAGATCTAATGACCTTTAGGTAGGCAAAGGTGATTGAATAGCAAATCTGGTCATAGAACATAAACACCTCCAAGGTAAAAGATGTCGACAGCTTTGAACAAACAGAATGAGGTGGTTCTGTATTCGGTAGTTGCAACATCTCCCCTAGAAGGGTGATGGCGGAACATAGAAAAGTATTCCTTGCATACATAAAAGCAGACCAGAAGGACAACGAGTATTTTAACAACCAAGACTTGTGAGTAACAGCCAGAGCATAGAAACCCACTTACTTAATGTCCAACGCAATAATATAAAGAACAGATATATACAAGTATAACCAACAGTTATTGACCGACATCAAACAAGCGTCAAGGGAGGACTAAAACTGACAGATGCAGAAATATGAGTTAGAACAGATGATGAAAACTGGTTGGCCGTTTCCAACTAACTGGCCTGTAGTCGATTGACTACTATATTACAAGAACCGTCCCTAAATCTCATACAATGAAGCCTTACAGACCACAATCGTGAAAGGTTGTCACAACTCAAAAAGAGTGCTACACTTTGGAGAGGAAAAGACCTTTAAAAATGAGTCCCGTAACTTCTATTGAGACGGAATCGTGAACAGGATAATGATTACCTCAGGTCGTGTATTGAATGCAAATAAAATAAATCTCCATGTTATGCAAGTTACTGTCTACAGCAACATCTAGAAGTCTCGTTTGTAGCTTAGACATCGTTTTCCACTAACTTCATAACTTAGCTACCCGATTTTGAAGACAGATTCAAATAATAGTGGTAGTGGATCAAGACACAAAAATGGCGCACTCTATCATAATAGAGGGAAATGTAAAGTCAAAAGATGTAGCCGTGGTATTGAGGAGGGAGGTCTGAAAGTTGCATGGACTTCCAGCAGACTTCATATCCGACATGGATGCAAAGTTCTTGTGAGAGGTCTGGCAATATCTCTGCAAAAATCTTTGCATAAAACGGCAAATGTTCCAGGCATACCAATGGCAGACTGACGGACAAACGGAAAGAACCAACCAAGTTCTGAGAGGTTACTAGAGGAATGTTGTCCACTATGATTACGATGACTGGTATTAGCTGTTATCATTAGCAGAGCATGGCGACAATATTTCGGATACAAACACCTACGTTTTATCCCAATTCTATGAAAAATTTGGATACCATCCACAGACATAATGAATGAACGAATGAGAAGCTTAAAATCCAATATCCAACTAATATCATCTCTGGATGAAAACAATACACCAACAGCCAAAGGAGGCGTTAGAGCAATCTCAACAGAATATGAAAAAATATTATGAATGAAAGGCAAAGTGTTACAAACCTATCCTTAGTCTGCCGGACAAGGCACACTATCTTCTTCAACTGCAACAGGTAACGATACGTACCGTTCGTCTTACCTCTCTTCAGGTCTCATAGCCTTATGTCGCCTAGGGAACGCAGAGTCCTTTCACTCCTAGTCCGTGCGACTGCTCTTAGCGATACGTTTCTTGAATCACTTTTCGGTCAGGGATGTAAATGGATGGTCGTAATAAGAATAAAATTTGATTGGAACTAATAGCAAAAGTATAACATAGGAAGTAACTTAGGTGGTTGTGTGAAGAGCTAGCTATCTGTGTCCGTGACCCTCCTTATATAGGTGCTCTTCCCACAACCCTAACCCTGTTGACTTTACTATGAGTCACCTCCTAACTATGACTGCCATGTGAGTCATAGTATAACAAACATCCTATGACTCACAATCCTAGTCATAGTATACAATCCCCATAATATCCAATTTCTATAAAAGGTCATGTGCGCCAATCGCGTCACATGCGTGAAACCCTTGACTCATACTTGTAGTTAGGTGCGAAAGTCATAACATCATATGACCTCACAATCGTGAGTCATGAAACCATAAACATAATACAAATCAAACATCATAATCATAAATGATCTCAGAAAATCGTGAGTCATGTGAAATATTCGAGAATGCTAAGTCACGATTTGTGACAATAGCTCCTCTCTCCCCTCAGCTTGAGTCCCATCAAGCTATTCACCAGGTTTCATAACTTGGTTCCCAAATCTTCTCGCATCGCGACGGAACTTCCGTAAAATTTGTTGCGTTCTGCATAACCGTTTCCGGACCATCTCCAAGGTCAGGTCTGCGATCTCGATAGTTCATTTTTGGTCCGCAATAGTGGCTTGTTGCGCTTCGAGGGTCTGCTCCTGGAGTCTGATCGTTCCTTGGGCCTCGTCCAGATAGATTTCTAAACCCTAAATTTTTCTTTGGAGGCAGTCGATATCTGCCTGCATGTGTTGGCTTTCAGTATCGTTGTTTCAGGTTTCCTAGCACCTCTCCAACCGTCCCCTCCTGGCTTCCGTGCGCTGAGCATCCTTCCTGCTCAGTTCTTCTCTCTTACACCACGCCTAAGGGTAGTATCCTGCCCGGATCTTCGCATCCCGCTGGGCTCGACGATTATTTCGGTAGCATTCCTCCCATCTCGTTTCTGCATGTGGTTGTTTTGGCCAGTAACTGGCCCCTTCCTTGTCTTCTCTGTGGGCGTTGCAATGCTCGTCATAGTATGCCGTCCAGCTCATCGCGTTGTGTTCTGATGCCCTTTGCCGGTTCTCTACCGTCGCATAGCCTGGGCTAGTGGGAGTGACTTCTCGCATTGGGTCTCCCCAACCGACGTTCGTTGTTTCTTGTTTGATTTCATCCCAGCCTTGGTTTATCTGGGTATCGTTTGTGGAAGTGTTTGATTACATTTTCTGTGTGTTAGAAGTTTTCCGCTGGGTTCCAAACTTTATCGTGATCAGGAGAATATTCTGTCCACTTCGCTCAATATTGGAGTTTTCCGTAATGTAGTCGTGAATCGACTATTTCTTCAAGTTCGTATTCTGTTTCTCCTTCGATTTCAATTGGTGGTGGTGGTGACTGGATCTGTGATGGGAATCTTTGGTCTTGGTAGGGTTCGAGAAGTGAGATGTGGATGGTGTTGTGTATTCTCATCGACGGGGGAAAGTCCAACTTATATGCACTCTTCCCCACTCTTGCCAAGATCTTGAAGTGCCCCATCTTTCATTAATTGAGTTTCTTGCATGGCCTTGTGGTCCTTACATTCCTTGGTAGGAACCATACCATATCTCCTGATTTCAAATTCGGATCTGGATTTCTGTGTTGTTCGTAATTTTCTTTCTGTCGTAGTTGTGCCGCCACCATTTCATCGTGTATGGTATCGTGCCATTGAATCATTTTGTTCGCCAGAATCTTCCGATCCGGTATCAGATGACCACTTGTGTCATGTTACGGGTGTTGACCGTAGTTTGCAAACAAGGGTGTTGTCTTAATTGTTTCTTGTAGTCCGTTATTGTATGCGAACTCCGCAAAAGATAATAGTTCGTTCCAATTATCCTGTTGATAATTGACGTATGCTCCCTGGTATTGTTCCAGGATGGTATTGGTTGTTTCAGTCTGTCCATCTGTTTGTGGATGGTAAGCCGTGCTCAGTTTTCTTTCGATTCCTAACCTCAGGGCCGTTTCCTTCCATAGGTCCGAGGTGAACAGTGTCCCCCTGTCGGTGATGATATCTTGTGATAGTCCGTGTAACCGATAGATTTCTTTTTCAAAGGTTTGCGCGAATTGTTTTGTTGTCATATTTTTCCTTCATGCAACAAAATGACTCATTTATGTCAGTCTGTCGATGATGACCAAGATGGCGTCATAGCCATCCGATTGCGGTAAATCTGTTATAAAATGATTTGAAATCTACTTCCATGGCTTATCGGGTGCTTCGTTTGATTGTAGTTGACCATACGGAGCATTTCGGGATAATTTCGTTCTTTGACAAATGTCGCAGTTCTTGACATATTTCTTGATCGTTTCCCGCATTCCTGGCCTGTAGTAACTGTCACTGATGAGTTCCGTGGTCTTTGCTGTCCCTCCATGTCCTGCTTGTAAAATGTCGTGATTCTTTCTGCTAAGTTCTGTCCTTATCTTCCACTCTTCTGGTACCCAAATCTTGTTCTAGTACCATAGGCAGTTATCTTTCCATTGGCATAGCCCCAAGGCTACATCCTTCATTTCATTTGTTCCTTCTTTGAGTGCTTCCCTTATCTCATATATGTGAGTGTCCTTCACGCACGGTTCCTTAAGATTTCTCATCTCTTCCCCGGGAAAGCTAACCGTATCCATTTCCTGTATCCTTATCTCCTCCAAGTATTTTTCTTGTGGTAGTAGAATCCTTTGTTTCTGTTTGATCCTATCGTCATCTTCTTCTGGTGCATCTCGACTTCTTCTTGTCAATGCGTCTGGCTTGCCGCTTTCCTTTCCTGGCTGATATTCGATCGGTATATTGCATTGGCTTAACTTCTCGCTCCACCGGATCTGTCATTTGTTGAGAACTTTTGTTGTCATGAAAGGGGCCAGATTCTTATAGTCAGTGACGATCCTGGTCTTGTGATGGCTTCCCAACACATATCTTCTCCATTCCTTGAGGGCCTGTACTATGGCCAAGAGTTCTTTGTCGTGAATATAGAAGTTGCATTCCGCATTCGTCATTGTAGTTGATCGGAATGCCATTGGTCGCCATTTCTCGTCTTCGCACTGTTGCGATAAAATACCTGAAGAGACATACTTCGATGCATCTGTTTCAATCATAATCGGTCTTTCTGGAATGTAATGGGTGAGTACAGGTGCAGAGGTTATTTTTTGTCTCATCGTAGCGAACGCCTCGCTTTCTGCTGTTCCCCACTTCCATTTGCATTTTTCTTTGTCAAATTGTATAGAGGTTTGGCTGTCCTGCTAAACCCCTTAATGATTCTTCGGTAAAAGTTGCAGAATCCCATGAATCTTTGGATATCACTTTTGTTCTTCGTAATTGCCCATTCCCATATGGCTGCTATCTTGATAGGATCCATCCGGACTCCTTCTTGGTCAATAATAAATCCTAGGTATTCCACTTCTGTCTTATGGAATTCGCACTTAGTTGGCTTATTCTCATTCCGGATTTTCCAATCGCTTACAGGATTTTTCGCACGTCTTTCTGGGGCTGCTACATTGTTTCTGAGTACACCAGTACGTCGTCCAAATATACTATGCAGCATATGTCTAAGAATCGGTGTAACGTTTGATTGATCCATCTCAGGAATGTTGCCGGTGCGTTTGTCAAGCCGAATGGCATTAGCAAGTATTCGTAAGTTCCGTATCGTGTCGCGAATGTAGTGTTCCATTCTTCTCCTTTCTTGATCCGCACGTTGTGGTATGCATCTTTAATATCCAGCCTCGTCAAGTATCGGGCGCTATTTAGCCTATCCAAGGCTTCTCCGATGAGTGGCAGTGGGTACCGATGCTTTTTCATGACTTCATTAAGTCCTCGGTAATCCACGCATAGTCGTAATTTTCCGTCCTTCTTCTTGACGAAAAGGATGGGTGCTCCTGTTTCCGCGAAGTAGTCTCGTATCCATCCCCGTTCCAGATTCTGTTTCAAATAGCTTCTCAATTCTTCCAGTTCCGCCGCTCCTAGTGGATACAACCTCTTTGCTGGAATTGTCTTTCCTTTTTGTAGGGTAATCTCGTGGTCCACTCCTTTTCTGTAAGGCGGTAACGTGGTTTTTTCTTCCTCTTCGAAGAGATCCAGGTATTGGTGATATACCTCTGGTATTATCTGTTCCAAGGGTTCTTTCCCTTGATACTTTTTGGCCTTAATAGCCAGCTCACTACTGACATTCATTGCCTTCAAATCGCATTAGCCGTCCTACTGGTTCCACTTTAGAATGCCTGTGATCTCTCCTCTTCTGTAGAACTTCCCAAAGGCTTGGGCCGAGATCTCGCAGATCTCTATTCGTTTCCGGTCCTTTTTTGTTTCTTCCCGGGTACCTTCTGGTTCATTTCTGTTCTGGTCTCTTTGGGGGTCCGTACTTCCAAATCCTTTGTCTTCTCGTTCAGTCTTTACAAGTACTTCGACTTCCTTGCATTCTCCGTCCAGATATCTTTCACATATCAGTTGTGCTATCCTGTCACCAGAGTTGACTGTGTAGTCTTCGTCCCCGAGGTTCACCATTACTACCTTCAGTTCCCCTTTATAATCCGCATCTATTACACCCGCGGTGGTTATGAGCCTGTTCTTGACTACTAATCCGCTTCTTGGTGCAATGCGCCCATAAGTGCCCTGTGGTAATCCGATGGCTATTCCGGTTCGGTAGACTTCTTGCCCTTTGGCTCGTATCGTTGCTCTTTTGCTAGCGTACAGGTCGTGTCCTGCCGCCCTCAGTGAGCCTCTCGTAGGCATCGTTGCCTCTTTAGTCAACCTTTTGACTAGAATCTGTTTATCCGTTTTTGCCAGAACCGTTGAGAACTTCATATCTAAGTTCTCCTCCCGGGCTTCCGCTTCTGGGAGTATAAAGACCCTTGGTGACTCTTTTAAACACCAGGTCGTGCATCTCTCACTATCAAACGTGATGGTCCACTTTCCCCAATCAATTGAGGGGCTATGTTCTCATCAACCATGGCATTCCCAGAACTGCTTCATGGTTTTGTAAATTTGCCACTGGGAAGGTAATCATTTCCCTATGGCTACCGATGTCCATAGGTACTGTCGTCGTATGAGTAACTGGACTCATCGCGCTGAGTTTGCCGTCCGCTAGGTAAATCTCTCATTGTTGTCTGGCTTTCGCCATAGGCATGCCGTACTTTTCGCATACCTCCTCATCAATAAGGTCCTTTGTCGCTCCTGAGTCAATCATTCCGTTGATGCTCATAAACTTGTCTCCGCCATGTAGTCGCATTCTTACCATGACACGGTCGTTTTCGTGTTCCTGTGATTCCGTGTTGTTTAGTACGGCGTAGAAGTTTCAGATCTCAAGGGGTTTCTTTTCCCCCTTGTCCCTCAGACCATCGCTTACTAGGAACAGTCGTCTTTTTCCTCTTCGTTCTTTTCGGTTTCGAGATCTATTTCGCGGATTTCTGTTCTGTGTTTCCATCGTGGGTTCTGATCACGACTGACTGTCCTCGCCGTGTATTCTTTTTCATGTTTTGGGTTGGTGCAGTTTCTCATCATGTGTCCTGGCTTCGCACATGCCATACACAGATTGTTGTTTCTTCTCCTCCAATATTTGGTCTTTGATATGTTAAGAGCTTGTCTTCGCCTAGTCGCATCTGGGTCCATTGGATCTCCTCGAGGCTCTTGTAGTCGTTGGGTCTGGAAGGTGCTGTCGTAGTTTCTGGCGTTGTCGTATGTTTTGGTCTTTGACCTTCCTTGCACATGTTTGATAATGTCAAAGCGGTTTTCTTGATTAATAGCCCCTACCACTATTTCTTCAGTCATCGTGAAGTCTTGAGCCCTCATGGCCCATGCGTTCTGAATTTCTTCGTGTAAGCCTCTTAGGAATGCCCTTCCCAGGGTTGCTTCGTCATATTCTGCCTCTGTTGCCAATAGTCGTAACTCGTTCCAGAAATCCGTTATATTCCGGCTCCCTTGCTTGATTTTCTTAATTTTATTTCTTGCCGTTTGCCTAGCATCCACGTCGCCGAATTGAATACGTAGAGTGGCTTGAATTTCTGCCCAGTCATTCCATGTGGCTAGGGTCTTTAGTTCCACATAGGGAGTAATCCATTTGCCTGCTGATTCTCTCAGTAGGGATTTGGCGAAGTCCACTTTTGATCCGTCTTCGTTTTCCCCCCATCCTAGTGCTGTGTAGTACATTGCAAGTTGGACTAGCCATGCTCGCAGTTTGGTACTGTCACCTGTAAATGTATCCGGGGTTTAGATTTTCGGCCTTCGTAACGTCTGTTCTTGTCGATTTTCCAAAACTGTTCTGATCAAATCTGGGAGTTGACCTCTCGTGAGAGTTATCATATCCGCTGGTCCTGCTACCACCGACATTCTCTTTATTGGGGATGCTCCTGAGCTTACTGACCCTGATCTGGGTTCTTGCTTCAGGGGTAACCGGGCTCGGAGGTCTTGAAGATCCTTCTTGCGCTATCTTGCTTAAGGCTTGTACAAGTTCTGCTTGTAGTCGTAAGAAAGTCTGTGGATTGTTGAAGTCTGGTACTTCTGTATATGTAGGTGAATCCGTTATGTATTCGTTAAGTGTCACAAAAGACGCAACCAAATATTACAAACCTATCCTTAGTCTGCCGGACAAGGCACACTATCTTCTTTAACTGCAACAGGTAACGATACGTACCGTTCGTCTTACCTCTCTTAAGGTCTCGTAGCCTGATGTCCCCTTGGGAACGCTGAGTCCTTTCACTGCTAGGCCGTGCTACTGCTCTTAGCGATACGTTTGTTGAATTACCTTTCGGCCGGTGATGTAAACGGATGGTCGTAATAAGAATAAAAGGTTGATTGGAACTAATAGCAAAAGTATAACATAGGAAGTAACTTAGGTGCTTGGGTGAAGAGATAGCTATCTGTGTCCGTGACCCTCCTTATATAGGTACTCCTCCCACAACCCTAACCCTGGTGACTTTACTATTAGTCACCTCCTTACTATCACTGCCGTGTGAATCATAGTATAACAAACATCCTATGACTCACAATCCGAGTCATAGTATACAATCCCCATAATATTCAATTTCCATTTAAGGTCCTGTGCGCCAATCACGTCACATGCGTGAAACCCTTGACTCATAATTGTAGTCAGGTGCGAAGGTCATAACATCATATGACCTCACAATCATGAGTCATGAAACCATAAACATAAATCAAATCAAACATCATAATCATAAATGATCTCACAAATCGTGAGTTATGTGAAATATTCCATATTGCTAAGTCACGATTTGTGACACAAAGTAACAAGCTGATATAAACTTGGTAGATCTGGTTAAGCTAAATGTAAAAAAATATATAAAGGTAGTAACTAGCGAAGAAGCACAACCCTAAACTATATGGCCGGTTTAAGGTGTTAGAAAGAAATAAGAACACGCCTTCAAACTAGAAATATCCACACTGTGGAACATCTATCCACTATTTAATGTCTTGATTCTAAAACTCCTACGCATATCATCAAGAGCCGCTAGAGAACAACCACTCTACAAGCCCGTAGAACAAGATACCGGTTTAGAATGAGAAATAGATCTGATTTTAAACTGTGAAAATATCTCTTACACCAGGTGGGTACATGGTAGAAACCATAAGATTAGAGAATTTAGGTACTTTGAAAAATGAACACGGTGTTCCGAAATTGATAACACTAGGGAACCAAAGGAGTAATTGGAATAAGAACAATAATAGGTTTAAGAATATGACCGGCACAACACAGAAAAGCAGAGTCAGGTAGAAGTTATGTGAATACAAAAAGCTTTTTCTAATATGGTTAACCAAACGCAGTAGGTTTTTTATCAGACCTAGTCGTGCAAAAACAGGGTGTGAGATTTGAAAGGAAAATTTATCTTTATTTTGTATTTTTTATTTTGAAGAAATAATGGGTACCGAAAGGACCAAGAAGAGTTCTAGATGATACTTAGGAGCAGGGAGCTCTTGGTAGGCACATGGAAAAATAATATATGAATCTAGTAGGTCATTTATACGAAAATGTCTAAAGATCTAAGTCATAGACCTTTGGCCACGAAATTCGCATTCAGGGTATAAATGGCATCTTGCACAGTAGCTATTCTCATGCAAAAACGTGTCTTTTTAGGACCTGTTATAACGCCGTATCTGTCGTCGCCGTCCATCCGACCTGATGCAGTTTGCACTGTATACCGGGGTAGCTCTCTGGTAATCCTACCAAGATGGATACAAGCGAAAACGTTAAGAACTCGTAGAGTTACACATATTGGAAGTCAGAATACCCAAATCAGGATTTGGGAACTGCGGCGGCCAAGACAATAAGTGGAAGTAGGCCACTCCACTACTAAGTGAGAATTTGCCCTTGCCCCGATGCGAAGCCACTCTGGTTTACAAACCTATCTAATCAAGTTGATAATGAGAGGCAATTATCATGAGAAGGTGTTGGCCCTATAGTGGACACTAGTCAAACTGAAAGCCAGCTTTAGCGCCGTTTCCCATGCCACAGAGCTTATAAGTTCAACCACCTACCAGGCTACTTGGAATACTAGGAGACTATTGGTATGTTCCAAACTAGAAGGACTCAGTCTGAACAGCTGAAAGGAGGTCAGGCATCTCCTAGTAAATATGTGCAATCCTTTAAGGGAAACAAGAGGTATGACTTCACCATTAGTTGTGAGAGGAAGAGAATCATTAGGGTCAAAAGGTGTTTGTATAAAGCTAGAAAGCTGGGAAAATATGAAAGGGCACTTAGTTAGTATGAAAACTGGATGAAGTCCACGAACACTCAGGCACGTGATACAAACCTCGCAGTACCTCCTTAGCTTTTGCCATCATCAAGCAATGGAGAAGAAATCTTAACAATATCCTAAGTTTTTTTAAAATCTTGATTTCTTTAACTACAAGCCTTGCTAGACAAGACTCCATCTATGATGATAAGATTATAGGCCTAGTCCAATCTCTTGACCTTAGAATCAGCTACCACTAATAGAAACCTGGAGTTCAAGGGGGTCATCCTCCGTGGGAATAGCCCTGGGCACTCTTTGGATATGTAACTAAATGTTAATGTTCTACTATCTATACTGCACAACTAGTAATAATATAGTTTTCGAGGCTATCAAGGCTCTTGACTCTCTAGTATTGCAACTAATCTAGTCCAATAGTTTTTGGAAGGTCATATTTTGTTGAACTGACAGCTAATTTCTACTTAACGGTTACTAAGGTGGCGCAAAATAAAGGTTAGATTGATAAACATATATATCGGAAGTAACAAAGATGGTTGTATGAAGTGCTACCCTCCTGGCCCTTTTTTTTTTTTTTTCTTTTTTTTTTTTATAACATGTAATTACTTATAAAGGAATAAGAACTTCGCTTGCATCGTGAGATTATGTTTAAAGAAACTTAAAGTCAAAACATCCTCCTCACCCGCAGTATCAGAATCCATACTCCCAAAACACACTGGTATGGGCCTAAATGCACATCACACTCAAAAGAAATTAAATCCACTGCTAACTAAAGAGACAGCAGCTTGAAAGAAAGATGCAGTAAAGCAGGAAAGCATAAGTAAAACCCATGGTCAAATCGCAAAAATACCTCATGCCAATGTGAAGCAGAAAGTAAAAGTAAAGCTAGCTACAAAGAAAACATTATGATATGAAGAAAGCGCAGACGAAATTATAAAGATACCTGGGGGAACCATGACCAAAGGAAACCACGTGACTAAAAAGTAAAACCAAAGTAAAATCAAAGTAAACTAACAATAAGGAAATAGGGCAAATAATGAAGGGGCCTGGAGGCTAGGCGACGATTTAGGAGACCAGGTAGCAAAGTGGATTCCTTGCCCAGCCGAGAGACCAATTCCAGCTATGAGAGGAGGGGCAGATAGTAAGGTGAACCAGGTGATACAACTACAGAGGAGGTAAAGGAAGGATGAGGCAAACACCAGAAACAGCACGCTAGCCACACTTAGGCCACAGCTTTCCTGAATTGTAGAGACAAACATAGGCGTCCAAAGAGAAGACCAAAGTGATACTAAATAGAGCATTCCACAAAGCCGTCCATCAAACGGCCTAGGCTGTATTAGCAGGAGGTTCAATACCGACAACGCAGACTGTGAACTTTATGAGAGCTGAGGCCGACTGTGCCAATGCTAAGTGAGGTAGCAAAGCGAAGGCTGGGAGTGGTCGGGAAAAAGGGTCCAGCATTCCCTAGGAACAAGCCCGAAACAGGGAGCCCATCAGAAGGGAGAGAGATGCAGTGAGGGGCAATAGCAATCATGCCCATAGGTAAAAGAGCCTTCAAATAGTGGATAGGGGTTGTTAAAGTATCGCCATTAAGACTCTGGGTGTTGAAATTTCAAGCGTGAGGAGGATAGAGGACGGAGGATTGACTATCCTTCTGTACCTTCTTTTTTACTTTTTTTAATTTATTTACTTTTTTACTTTTTGTTTTTTCATAGTATATTCTTTATTTAAGGTACCAAGCTCGCATGCATCGCTAGATATGGTGTCGAAAAACCCTTTCCAACCTGCCCCTGGGATCAAAACCCGTACTCCCAAGACCCTCTGGCATGGGCCTAACCGCACATCTCGCCTACAATCAAACAAACCTCTAGCTGAAAACAACTAGATGAAAGTAAGAAAGAGGAAAGCGGGAAAGCATAAGGAAAACCCTCGACAGAGACTCCAAGCAAGAACAAAGTAAAAGAAAACCACTAAGGCAACCAGACGCTGAGGGACATACAGGCCTGGAAGTAACCCAAAACTGGATTCACCAGCCACGGCGGCCATTACTCCCAACCCAACCAGCACCAAACACACCCAAGGTGGCAGTGCAATACCATGACCTAACATAGCCGAGAGGGTTTGCGACAGGGGAAAGAGAGGTCAAGAGAGGTATGAGGTGCCAGGCACCGCGGAGAGAGGGGGGGCAGTAGGGTGCTAGCCGATCCAACCGTGGAGAGAGAAGGGGAAGAGTAAGGCAAATACCAGAAACAGTATACCAGCCTGACCATGGCCACTACATTCCTTAATCGTAGAACGAACACCGTCGACCGAGATAAAGACGGCAGCGCTACTAGCTAATGTATTACGCGCAGCAGTACACAAACCAGACGGGGCCGTATTTGTACGGAGTCCGATCTGACAACACCGACGGTAAACGTGGTGCGAGCTGTTGCCCACCGTGCTCCTTATAATTGAGGCTTAGCACAGCGGAGATCAGGGGGAGGGGAAACACAATTAAGTAAACCCAATAAGAACCCCTTGAGGGAGGGCTGCCTCGTACAGCCAGATTGTAGAGGAGGGGACCTCCCCCTCAAGCAAAGAGCCGTAGGAGGGGGAGGGATGGAGGAGGATAGTTGGTGATGAAACTCGTGGTGTTGAGATTTCAATCGCTGGGTGTGTGCAGGAGACTGAGGATGGCTAGCTATCCATCGGTCCCTCTCAAGGTCCTTATATAGCCGCCTTCATGCAACCCCTAACCCTTATGGCTGTGCAAGTAAATATCCATGTGAAACTGATAACATCATATGACCTATCAAGTGCGAAGGTTATCCGCACATAACTATGCTAATAATAACCTCTTTACTCACTACTGTGCGTCATGAGCAAACCAAAGATGAACCCGAAGTGGTCATGTGTACGAAATACTCTTTACCCTCGTGAGGCTTCTCTCCTCTCTTGTCCTTCCTGCCTAGCACTACTGCTAGGCAATCTTGATAGCTATGCAGTGTTAGATTTCACTACCAAAGTATCGAAAAAGGTCAGAGATAACCTTTTGATTTGCAACCGTTTGTACTTTTAAAAAGAGGAATTGAACATATATGCAAAGTGTATGCTTGAGGTGGAGAAATAAAGCAGCAAAGTCAAAATAAATATACATATAAGTTGTTTTAACTCTAAACTATAAAATCAGGTCATGGGTATTATAAGGGAAGTGTGATTAACGATTTGATGATACATACATCATATTCCAATAGAAATTTCTAATTTCCTTTATTTTCCTCTAATAATCAATTGTGTTATCAATTGTGCATATATCTCGTACCTCAAGGGGCCCTATCTGTTGTATTCTTTTCCGGCCTACCATAGTTGCATATTTTGTTATTTTGTAATAACCATTTATGGAACCAAATACTTGTGCCAAATCATCTCTTATCAATAGTTAATGATTCATATGACTCATGATAGGTGATATAATTTATCATGATCTTTATCATTTGTTTTATGTATTTGGTTTCATGACTCACATTGGTGAGGTTATCAGATGTTAAGGTGTCGCACCTGACAGGTAGTATGAGAAAGGCAGTTTCACGTATGTGAAGCGATTAGTGCATATAACATAGTATAGGAATTGCATTGTATAGAAAAAGTAAACTATCACTCAAGCTATGAGTCATAGGATGTTTGTAAGTCTATAACTCACACGGATGTCATAGTTTGGAGGTGACACATAGTAAAGACCCATGGATTAGGGTGGTGTGAAGAGTATCTATGCAAGGATGGTCACGAACCTAGGTAGGTAGCTCTTCACACAACTACGTTAGTTACTTCCTATATTATTTCTTATCTATTAGTATAATAGATAATTTATTTTCTTTACAACCATCGGTTAATATCCCATACAGATAGGTGATTCAAGTTAAGTATCATCAAGGACCTGTCCCCAAGGTTTGAAGTGGAAGAAGACTGCGTTCCAATTACGGTGTAGGTCTAAGATACCTAATGAGCGATAAAGAGAAGTGGTACATAATGTTACCTTTTTTAGTGGAAGATGATAGATTGTCTTATATAACATATAGGAGATAGGTTTGTAATATTTGGTTGTGTCATTTGAGACAATTATCGAAAACTAACTGGATTCACCTACAGATGAGAGGTCCTAGTCTTTACCCACCGAGAGACCATTTTAGGACTATAAGTGGAACTTGGAAATACCTTAAGCGAGATGTTACAAAAAGGATCAACAAGACCTATAAGCCCTTCATCCAGGAAACAAGATTGAAAACAAGATTGATAAGAACGCGAGTCTTCCTAATACACTGGATTTCTCAGGCAATATGTTTAGTACACTGTAAGACTCTCACGAGAAAATAAAAAATAGAGTTGATAATAATGGTTTCAGAAAATAGACTGGAACTATATGTTCTGCGTGCAAAATTCAAAACTCTAGACATAATTACAGGAGATCACAATAATATACCTGCATGGTAAGTGAAACTTGGGATGTCTATACTGTACTAAGGTGGGGCGAAATACAGGACTAGCTAAAAGTGGACTTTGGCAAATCCTTTACAATGGAGTCTATAGGATAATAGATTATAACAAATATCGAAGGAAAAACCTGTCCAATACAGAATGGGATGGCACAATTTCAAGAAACTCTGTACATCGAATTGGGTGAAGTGTATAGCAGAGAAACAGCAATAAATAAGATTGAGAACATTAATCAAGGTAACCAGAATGTAACAGATTAGTGGAACGAATTACGGTTCATGGCAATCGAGACCAAATACAATAAAATGATCATAGGAAGAGTATTCCACAGCGGTCTATATGAAGATATACAGAATGCATTGGCCAAGAGGGCACAATACTTCAATACAACCGAGGAAATAGTAGTTTGTGACATTAACGAAGAAAATCGTTTGAAGTTATCAAACCTTGGCCAGGAAGTTCATAGGTAAAGAAATATGACAATGCCAGAAATTATTAAGACACCATCAAGACCCAACAAACGCCAGATTGTCACCATAATCCAATATGTGTATAAGACTAGGCAAAGGCAAACCCTTAATATATCGAAACTGAATATTAGAGGAGAAGTATAAACAACTTCTGTATGGCAAGTGCAAAGCCAGGACAGATGAAGGCGGGTTGTACTAACCCAAGAGATTACAAGGACTACCTGTCTAGGACAGACGGCAGGATTCAGAACCCAAATTGGCAACAAAAGTCTGCAATTCGCGAAATGAACCTCATAGGCAAAAAGAAGGAAGAGGGAACAAGATACACACCCAGCAACAGATGGCCAGCGGAAATATGGGATAAAGAAACCTATTGAGATTCACCACTTGTTGGTAGAATGGAATAACAAGGGTTCAATAGAACACGAAAATAATCATGTTATGGTAAAATTAGGTTTACATAGCAGAGAAAAAATTAACAGCATTAACAGAATGATTGAATCAGTACCAACTTAGGACTTTAATAATAAGGAGATATACGAGAAATATGCCTTGAGTTGGCAAAGGCAAAACAGACATTCGAGATTTTCCTAGCACACTGCAAACTCAGAGTCATGGGTCAAGTCATCATCAAATGACTCTACCTATAGACATTGGTAGCCATAGGAAAATGATTACCTTCAAGTGGCGAATTTATAGAACCATGAGGGAGTTCATGGAATGTTATAGCTAAAAGAATAGAACACTCCAATCGACGGGGAAAAGGAAACCATCACATTTGATTATAACGGATGCACGACCTGGTGTCACAAGGAATAACTAAGGGTCTTTTAGTCCTGAAGCCAAAGCCCAGGAGGGGAACTTAGATATGAAGTTCTAAATGGTCAAGGCAAAAGAGGATAAACAGGTCCTAGTCAGCGGGCTTACTTTAGAGACAAACATGACTTCGTAAGGCTCAAAGTGGGTGCCAGAACTCGACCAAAAGCCTAGCGAAAGAGGAAAGATACTTGCTAAATGGTGTGAAGTCATCAGAAACAGAATAGCCATCAAATTCTCTTAGGGAATTTATTGGTGCATCGCACTACAAAGCGGGGTAGCACACAAGATCAGGCTCACAACCGCCGAGGGTCTGATAGATGCTGGTTATATAAGTTAACTGAAAGCGTAATATTAAACCTTGGGGATTAAGACTATACAGTCAACTCAGGTGACTGGATACCACAACTGATATGTCCAAGATAGAAGGATGGGAATACACAGAAGTTGAAGAACTTGCAAAGACCGAATAAAAAAAAAAATGGTATTCGGAATTAGAGACTTGAAAGAACTCCGGCACAGTAATGAACAAGAAGGCAATTCCGAAAAAGAAGAAAATATTGGGAAACGAATAAATATTTGTAATATCTCAGTCTAAGCTATTACAAAGTTTTACAGCATAGAAGAGATAGCACGCAATCTCTAATGGAACCAGCAGCATGGCTAAAGTGATTTGTGAGCTAAAAATGTAAGTACCGATCTGGCTATAAAGGGGAATATGTATGATACAAAAGAACCCATAGAAGAAATGATACTAGAGGTATATTACCTATAGCCCTATTTATTTGAGGAATATGTGAAGACCACGTTACCACCTAATCGCAAAGGAGTGGTCTACGAGATTAACATATCGATGGAAAAGATTATCCCAGTAAAGAGGTTATATCCAGTAGGGTCAGCAAAACTGGAAGAAATCAGAAGCTATTAGAAGCAGAATCTGGAAAAAAGATGGATAGGAGACTTATTCACAGAAACAGGAGTACACATTCTGTTCGTCAAAAAGAATGATGTAAAATTAGTTTTTGTGGGTCGATAACAGTAGGCTTAATGAAACAAACGAAAAAGATTGGTTCATATCACCAGTGATCAGGGAAGCCTCAGATTAGCGGTATAGCGCCCGATATTATACGAAGCTTGATATTAAGTATCGATACCACAATATGTGAAACAAGAATAGATATGTGTGGAAAACAACATTTACATCACTATAAGGCACTTGGAAATACTTGCTAAGGCCATTAGACTTAACCAACCCAACAACAACATTTCTGATATGGATCAATCAAAAGTTTCACTAAAAATCGGACATATAGTGAAGTATATATTTGGATAACGTGTTGGTGTTTTCTGAAACAAAGGAAGAAGACCAGAAATATGTTAAAGAGATTCTGGAGGTGATAGGAGAGTCCCAAATAAGGATTAAGACAAACTAGTGTTAATTCCTCAAGATTGTGGTAGAATACTTAGTTTATTATCAATCATGAAGTAGTCTGAAAGGATCCTATCAAGAGTACGGCTATCGGCGTATAACGCTCACATATAAATCAGTGGTTATGGCTTAACGGACCTCAGCCCAGTTAAGGTCCCTGATTGGACTTGTAGAGGTACGGTATCATAGGCCTGCCTAGCGGAATAACAACCTCAAGTTCATTGTACAAGCTAGGAAACAATGGTAAGCAGTTAGGCAGGGTAACTCTGTTAGACTGGTTAACTAAGAGCCAGACTTAGGTAGGATAAACCAGTTGTTCAGGGTAACTCGAAGTACTATGTAGGTAGGGTAATCCTACTAGTTAGGCTATCTGCTTAAACCGGTTTACTGTAGAATCCCAGCAAAGTATTGGTAAGCGATACTTAAGCCATAAGGACTCATATATTAATGTAACCAATACTATCAAGGTCGCAAAACCGTGGGTAAAAATATATGTGGTTACAGGAGCCATTTCGTCTATTCAAAGGTGCGTTACGCAGACTTTGAAGGCCATCTGGGCGATACTGGGGGCCAGTTCCCCAACATGGGGGTTATTTTTTTTTATTTTTTATTTTTTACTTTTTTTTTTATATCATATATTCTTGTTTAGATACAAGAACTTGCCTGTAGCACTAGTTATGGTATAAACAAAACCATCATTCCAAAAACCAAAAACAAAAGAAACCTGGGGCACAAAAAGCTCCAACTCAGACAGGTAACTGCCCAATTGGCACAAACGGCGAAATCAAGTAAGGAAAAATCCAGCCAAGGAAATATATAGAAACCTATCCATAATAACGGAAACAATCCCTCCCTATCGGCAGGCGGAAGAATAAAGGGTGAGTTTAGGAGACCAAGGGGTGGGGAAAGGGCGACCAGGGACAGCGCAAAGGAGGGGGGTCACATCATCATGTCTGGAGGGAAGTTTACCTGTGCCTTGCGGATATAGGAGGCCAGGTTGAGGAGGAGGGGTATGGAGGACCAAAGATGGTCGTCAGGGGCGATCCCCTTGATGCCTTGGAGTTGGTGTTCCCGGGGCCCAGCAGTGGCATAGCAGGAAAGGATCGCATGCTGGAAATCCTCGTCGTGATGACAGCACCTAGGGCAAAATCTAAGGCCTTCCAAAGACCAGGAGGTGTGGTAGGCGAGAGAGCACTTGTCGGAGTGCATCTGGTGGATCCGCCCCACCATGAACTTCCGAACAGCCATATAAGGGTGGGGGGATAAAGAGGGTTTGTAGTAGTAGTAGGGGGGAAGGGGGCACACATCCTACCTGTCTTGGATTAGGCAGTGAAGAGCACATCTCCTTAGGGTGGTATAAGACGCTCGCATGGCGGGAATGGGGGGAAGCTGGGTGTAGACTTGTACGAGATCGGCCCGCAGCAGTGGGGCGATTGACATGGAGCCCAGGAATTTGAGGACAAGGTGGGAGAGGGCGTCAACCGGGAGATGAGAGCCGACTCCCGGTGAGGGAGGCGAGGCTTTCCAGTTAATGAGGTTAACATTGTGTTGTAGGCCCCGAGCGAAGTGGCACTAGGTGTTGGAAGCCATATACCTTAGAAGTGACGGAAAGTCAGGTGGCAGCCGCCCAGTAGCTGGGTTGATATATGAGGGTGCGCAGGCGAGCCTGAGGGCAGCTAGGCGGCGCCGGTGGGCACATAGGGTCTTGATTGGTGGTAGGCAGCTCTCAAGGGAGAGTAAATGTAACGACCCCTAGATCAGTAGGTATAGCTTTAAGAACCTCAGCCCAGCCAGGGGTCCTACTAGGACGTGGACAGGAACGGTACCAGACACCTGCAAAGTGACATAGCAGCCATTAGTACCTTTCATGAAGAAAGGGTACTTAGGTACCTAGTTAGATAGGGTAACCCAGCAAGGCCGGGTAACCTTGGTGCACACTTACGTGGAGTAACCCCGTTAGACAGGGTAACCAGAGATACAGTCAAGCAGGGTAACCCTCTTTGGTAGGGTAACCCGGAAGAATGGTTAGGCAGGGTAACCCTTTAGATAGAGTAATCCATCTCCTCAGTTAGGTAGGGTAACCACTTAGGCAGGGTAACTGGGAAGCCCTCGGAAAACATGGTAAGCAGTGTAGGCGCAGCCTGGCGTGCTACATTCCTGTAACCAGGTGTTTCTAGCTCGTGGGCTCGCGTGTAACAAATATGTCAGTTACACGAAACCTTCTGGTGACGCAAAGGGGGGTTACACAAACTTCAGCAGCGATTTACACTATGATAGGGCCCAGTTACCCTACCTTGGGGATCACGGGTGAAATTGTGGACCTCAAGTTACCCTCCCCTAATGTTACGCGAAACACGAAATCCTACTACAAGTACCCCAGGTTGTTTGGAGTGATTTTGGCGCGTCCATCACCCACTTGCGGCTCCCATGTTCGCCGCTTGCGACTGGTGGGAAAGGGTGACAGTTGGTAAAAGCCTAACAAAACTTAGAAATCGAAGGTGGTAGCGCAACCCTGTATACGTCACCGCCCTCCTACCGACCAGATGCTGTCCGTAGGATATATATAGGGGTGGGCGACGGCCGACCCTGGCAAGTTGTTAGTATTGACATCAGATGGCCTTCCGAGGGTACTCTAGGTGCCTGTAATCCCTATGGGAGGTATGGGGGTCCCACGGAATAGCTATCTGAGAGTCGGGGATAAACGGAAGTTTGTCCGGATAAAACTCTACTGTTTACACAACGATAGCCCAGGCCCTATACCATTTCTGAGGGACGTTACAGGACTCTAACAGGCATTCAGTCTTATCACGGCTAAGGTGATCCCTGAAGGGTTGGCTATCTGTAGTGCCTATTTAGCCAACACAGTAAAGACACTTACCGGGGGAGCTACATAGTCACAAGCAAAGCTGCCGATAGGCCAAGTAGACACAGTTGACTGCAGGGCTTGCATAGACGGAAAAGCCATAGACCTACTAAGTCTCATACCTACGTTTGAGTTGAATGTCGGATTGTCCGTTGGCCATTGACAAGACGTCGATCGGAAAGGTTTTTCTCTCCTGCAGGGATAATCAAAATGCATTGCAGAAAACCTTTATAATTGAGCGGACTGACCTTATCCGTCCGATCCACAGGCCATGAGGTTAATTACGGCAGGGCCATGTGTCAGATGATCACTGAGTGGAGAAGGGAGATCTCTTAACGGTCAGAGTAGGGATGGGTATCGTTGGCTTTATAATTCTACTTGACTAAATGCGAACGGCACCCTACTCTGATAACTAACTATCCTTTCGAGAAGACTTGAATTGAGTGAAGCTTAGGCTTAACGATATTAAGTTTTATCATTTGATTCAATTATTTTATCTTTGCCTTCTGTGAATTTGAGTTGAGTCTTTTGGTGCGGTCGCAACCTTAGGATCGATCTTCCTATAGGGTGCCCCAGTTACAGTATATCCTTAAGCTCTTCGCTTAACTCTCTCCTGATAATTGTTGCTCCACGAGACCTCTTTCTGACATTTACAAGTACTGGTAACCTTGTCAGGAACAAGTAGCCCAAGGTGGAAAGTAGTATGTCTGAAATGTATCTTACGTGTTCACAACTGACTACCCTCCCTCCCAAACTGGGTCCCCTCTTGGACTACGATGTTATCGCAGACCTAAGGGGCATTGGTTGGGAGGCGGTTACGAAGTTGATTGAAGCGGCACCCATTGAGGTGCCTGAGGAATGTCAGACCATGGTGGTCCCCCATCCTAGGGCACTCATGGAATCCATCACCCACAATCCCTCCGTGATAGTACCTGACGCGGTCCCTGAAGGCGTTACATTTGAATGTTTTTCCCATAAAGTCTTGGAGAATTACATCCTACATGTAGTAGGCCGTAGGTTCGTGGAAGCACGGTCCCAACTCGAATGCTTTGTGGAGGCAAAGCAGACCTATTTTCAAGAGAAAATGGTCAACATGGCCACCGACTGGGTAAAGAAGGTCCCAGATGCCTATCTCGAGCAGGTCATGACAGCGCAAGTGATGTAGGGTCGCCTAAAGGCCCTCAAGTGGGCTGTGAGTCAAGGAATCAGAATTGATTCCGAAAATGATGTGATTATGGAGCAAGCTCCGCGGCTTCCCCTTGTCCGCACAGGACCGATCACCTTTGCCCCCCACTTTGCGCAAGCCATGGCAAATGTCACATGGCATGAGCATTTGACGCCACATGCCAGGGAAGCTTTGGGACTTGGCCTCACTCCAGGTACATCGCGGGTATCACCATTTGCCCTCGGTGTTGAAGCCCGCTTAGCCAGCCGATCTCCGAGCCCTTCTGGCTCAGGCACGGTGCGGAGCTCTTTACGCCTCACAGGGGTAACAAAGGACAAGAGACGAGCAAAACCTAAAACTACGACCGCCATTGCAGCCCTTCCGGCTGAGCCATCAACGCCAACTATAGTTTTAAAAGCTGAGCGACCATCTGCGGTGGCAGAGGCAACTCCCTTGCCAGCCACACCACAAAATCCAGCACTGCCTGTCCTCCCTACAGCACCGCCGACTTCAGCCAACCCCACGTGCAGCGCATGGAGGACTGGGGTACCAGGGGTAGAAGCGCATTCGGCTACGGCTTATTGTTCTCCTGCTTGTAGGATCGAGGGAAGACCTGATGGGAATATCGGATTTCACCATAGCCCGCCATGTACGAAAGGGACCCGTGAACCGATAATGCAAAATCCCAAAGGTCAGAAGTTGAAAAAGACCGATTGTCG
Organism: Tuber calosporum; assembly: GCA_003316355.1. Classification (NCBI taxonomy): domain Eukaryota; kingdom Fungi; phylum Ascomycota; class Pezizomycetes; order Pezizales; family Tuberaceae; genus Tuber; species Tuber calosporum. The sequence continues at coordinate 43,785 of QFET01001789.1, forward strand.
TTTCTGTGGTTTGGAAGACCATACGGATGTTGGAGCTTGTCCCCGCTTGCAACTGTTAGTTCAGAGGGGAGTGGAAAAGGTCCTTGCTGCTAAAGGGCCCCCATTCCCCGCACCTCCCACAAAACTGTTTTCCCCTCCGGAAGCTTCTCTCCTTGAGGCCAGTCATGAAAGCTCGGAGGACCGCTGTAGCGGATATGAGGAACCATTGGGACTCCGGGTAGAACCACTGGTGGAGATGGTGGTAGCAAACGACCAGGTGGTGGAAACGTCGGCGAAGCTGGTGAACTGTGTGGTTCGACTCATCGAGCAGTAGCGACGAATCCTCCTCCTTCCTCCCCGATCTCAGCCGATTTCTGGGCCGACACAAGTCGCGCTGGAATGAGGCTAAGAAGCGACGGTATGATGAGCGGTGTCAAGCCTATACGGACTTCCTTCGAAAGTCCAACAAGAAATCCCACACTCGGCAGAAGAAGCCCGAGAAGTTGGGAATTAAGCGGTTCAATGGAGACCCACTTGACACACAGCGATTCATTGTAACGGGGGCACCCTATAGGAAGATGGATCCTAAGGTTGCGACCACACCAAAAGACTAACCGCAAAGTTCACAGAAGGTAAAGATAAAAACAATGGAATCAAAGGATAAAACTTAATATCATTAAGCCAGAGCTTCACTCAATTCAAGTCTTCTCGAGAGGATAGTTGGTTATTAGAGTAGAGTGCCGTTCGCGTTTACATAAGTAGAATTATAAAGCCAATGACACCCATACTCTGACCGTTAAGAGAGCTGCCTTCTCCACTCAGGGATCAACTGACACATGGCCCTTCCGGAATTAACTTCAGGGCCTGTGGATCGCTGGGGTAAGTTGAGTCCGTTCAATCATAAAGGTTTTCTGCAATGCATCTTCATCATGCCAGCAGGAGAGAAAAACCTTTCCGATCGCCGTCTTGTCAATGGCCAACTTACAATCAGACTTTGGACCCAAACCTAGGTATGAAACTCAGTAGCCTTATGGCTTTTTCCGTCTATGCAAGCACTGCAGTCAACTATGTCTACTTGGCCTATCGGCGGCTTTTCTTGTGACTGCGTAGCTCCCCCGGTAAGTGTCATTACTGAGTTGGCTAAAAGGGCGCTACCTATAACCAACCGTTCTGGGATCACCTGAGCCGTGATAAGACTGAATGCCTCTTAGAGTCGTGTAACGTCCCTCAGTAATGGTATAGCGCCTGGGCTATCGTTGTGTAAGTAGTGGAGTTTTATCAGGACAAACTTCCCTTTATCCCCGACCCTCAGATAGCTATTCCTGGGGACCCCCATACCTCCCATAGGGATTATAGGCCGCTAGAGTACCCTCGGAAGGCCATCTGATGTCAATACTAACAACTTGCCCGGGTCGGCCATCGCCCACCCCTATATATATCCTGCGGACAGTATCTGGTCGGAAGGACGTCAGTGACGTATACGGGGTTACGCTGCCACCTTCGATTTCTCAGTTTTGTTAGGCTTTTACCAACTGTCACCCTTTCCCACCCGTCGCAAGGGGCGAACGTGGGAGCCGCAAGGGGGTGTTGCGTGCGCCAAAATCACTACAACCACCCTGGGGTACTTGTAGTAGGATTTCGCGTTTCGCGTAACGTTAGGGGAGGGTAACTTGAGATCCACGATTTCACCTGCGATCCCCAAGGTAGGGTAACTTGGCCATATCATAGTGCAAATCGCAGCGAAAGTCTGTGTAACGCCCCTAGGCCTCACTGGATGGTTCCGCGTAACTGACCTATTTGTTACACGCGATTCCACGAGTTAGAAACACCTGCTTACACGAATGTAGCACGCCAGGCGGCCCCTACACTGCTTACCATGTTTTCCGAGGGCTTCCCAGTTACCCTGCCTAAGTGGTTACCCTGCCTAACTGAGGAGATGGGTTACCCTATCTAAAGGGTTACCCTGCCTAACCATGCTTCCGGGTTACCCTAGTCAAGAGGGTTACCCTGCTTGACTGTAGCTCCGGGTTACCCTGTCTAGCGGGGTTACCCTACCTAAGTGTGCACCAAGGTTACCCGGCCTTGCTGGGGTACCCAACCCATCAAGGTACCCAAGTACCCTTTCTTCATGAAAGGTACTTAGGGTTGCTATGTCACTTTGCAGGTGTCTGGTACCGTTCCTGTCCATGTCCTAGTAGGACCACTGGCCGGGCTGAGGTTCGGTAAACTATACTAACTGATCTAGGGGTCGTTTCACTACTCCGCTGTTCCATAAGTCTATCTTCAGACTTAGTTTTCTTGTGTGGGCTGATTTTTTCCCACTTACCCCCTTCTCAAGTACTTTTATACACGGTGATCCCTTGGCTTAGCAGGATACCGGTCATGAAAACGCAGCAATGCCTCGTCTCCGGTTCCTTCTAACATCTCCAACGGCTCCCATGAATTTTCTTCACTGGCATAATCTTCCCACGATACCAAGTATTGTACAAACCGGTGTGGGAATTTTGCTTTCATACTGGCATACCACCGGCTATCTACTATGGCTCTTAGTATGTAGCTGGGCTCTGAATCAACGATGTAGGGTTCTGGTATGGCTTTAGCAGGTCTGCCTACAAGATCCTCACGGTAAGGTTCCAGAAGTCCCACTTTGAAGACCGGATGGATTGTCCACCTTGCAGGCAGCTGTAGCTCATAAGCCCGTGTCCCTATTCTCCTATTAACTACAAATGGTCCAAATCTCTTGATGTCTAGTTTCTCCATAGGTCGCTTAGTGCGAATGTTATGTCAGTCCAACGAACACGGACTGCCTTCTTAGCTCTGCCTTGGACTACATCCTCCAGGGTGACATACTCCGGTGATGGAAGACGCTTCTGGTCATGCCATTTCCGCTGTCGTTCCTGGGCCCTTTGTTGTGTTTCTCGAATGTCTTGCCATGTGCCCTCCCCATCCTTTACGACAAGTTCAATATTTGGGTGTATACTTTGATGTTCAGACACGGCCCCGCACCAATTAGTCCGAATCAGAAACCCGTAGTGCGTCTCGAAGGGTGACACATTCGACGACTCGGATACTGACATATTGTATGCGTGCTCTGCATAGGGTAGCAGTGCAGCCCAATCATCTTGCTGGTAGGAACAGTAACTTCTTAGACTGTTCCAATGTCTGATTAACCCTCTCAGTTTGCCCATCGGTTTCCGGATGGAAGGCCATAGATACATTGAGTTTGACTTGTAGTAGATCCATGAGACGCATCCAAAACTTGGATGTGAAACGGGTATCGCGGTCAGAAATGATCGATTCAGGGAGCCCATGCAATCGCCAAATCTCCTTCAGAAACGTGAGAGCAAGTTCCTTTATCGGCACCTCAGTTGCTAAAGGGATAAAGTGAGCCATCTTGGAGAATCTATCCACTATGACTCAAATCTTTGTTTATCCCTCTGAGTTTGGTAATGCCACAATGAAGTCGATGGAAATGGCATTCCATGGTCTAATCGGTACTTCAATAGGCTCCAATAAGCCAAACTTCTTATGCCGGATCGTTTTGCTTCTTTGGCATACATCACAGGTCCGAACATATTTGGTGATGGTTTCCTCCATTCTCGGCCAGTAGAAGTTTGCCTTAACTCATGCGATTATAGTGTATGTTCCAAAGTGTCTAGCGATGCGTGAATCATGTTCTGCTTCCATGATTGTTCGCTTAAGCCCCTCGTCTTTCGGAACATACCACCGATTCTTGTAGGTGAGCAAGTCCCTTTCCACATCGAAATGGGCATTCACAGAGTTACTTTTGTTAATCACTGCCTTCAGTACTACCAGGTACGCCTGGTCTAGTTTTGCAGCAGCAGGCAAGGCTGTCAGAAATCCAAACTTCAGGCGAAACCCTTGACAAGTAAGTAGCATCTGTGGGCGCAGGAGGTCTCGTTCCTGCTGTATGTGCCACTGACCAGGCCGAAAAAATGTTTGTGGTAGAGGATCACTTCCCCCTTCCGGGCGGTGGTCCCTACACCGCGATAACGCATCTGCCTTCTCATTAAGCGGGCCTTCTCGGTATACCCTGTGGAAGTTAAACGGCTGTAGGAATTCCGCCCAGCGGTGTTGCCTCCGGTTTAGGACCTTGGTACTATTGAAGTACTCCAGATTCTTGTGGTCTGTATATACTACAATCTGGTCCTCCACCGAGCGCAATAGATGATCCCATTCCTTGAATGCTGCGACGATCGCCGTGATCTCTTTATCGTGAACATCGTAGTTCACCTCCGCAGGCAGGAACTTCCTACTGTGATAGGCCACTGGCTGCCATTTCTGGTCATCACATAATTGTGACAGCACCGCACCCAATGCGAAATCACTGGCGTCTGTCTCCAACTTAGTGGGACGAGAGCCATCAAAGTGTGTCAGAATGGTACCAGTTGTGAACAACTCCTTTAGATGTTCAAATGACCGCTCACTAGCAGGCGACCAGTCCCACTTTCCATCCTTCTTGGTCAGTTCCGTCACAGGTTTTGTCACTTTACTAAACCCGTTGATGAATTGACAATAGAAGTTCGCAAAGCCCATGAAGCATTGAACGTCAGTTACGTTCTGAGGAGTCTTCCAAGCCTTGATCTCCTCTACCTTACAAGTCATCATAGATATCCCATGCTCAGATATCTAATACCCTAGGAATTCAACTTCCCTTTGGTGGAGGTGGACTTCTTTATGCTAATGCAAAGACCTGCCTTGCTCAGTCTCACCATTACCTGACGAACTAACGCGACTTGTTCTTCGATCGTCTCTGAGTATATCAAGATGTCATCCATATAGGCAATGACTCCTGAATCAAGCATATCCCTGAATACACTATTGATCATGCTCTGGAAGATGGATGGTGCGTTGCATAGCCCAAACGGCATTAGCGTATACTAGTACAGGCCATAACGACTCGTAAAGGCGGTTTTCCATTCTTCACCTGGTGCCATCCGGATGAGATAATAGCCATTTTTCAGGTCCAGCTTAGTGAACACTGTGGCTCTCCCGAGCCTATCTCGTAGCTCGTTCATGAAAGGCAAAGGATACTTGTTCTTAATAGTTATCTTATTAAGCCCTAGATAGTCGATACATAACCGAAGCGTTCCGTCTGGCTTCGGTAGAAAGAGGATAGGGGCTCCGGCGGACGACGTAGAACGCCGAATCTTCCCTTGTTCCTCCATTTCCCGGATGTAGTTATACAGTACATCTAATTCTCGCTTAGAGAGGGGGTATATGGGCCCCGAGGGCGGTTTGGCACCCGGCTCGAGTTCAATCCTGTGATCAAACTCTGTGTGCTTGGGAAGGGAAATTATATTTTCTTGACTGAAAATAGCTGCATAATCCCTATATTCTGGTAGTAGGCTGACGCTAATGTCCTTGCCATTTTCTCTAGTATATATTGCCATACCCAAAAGGTACACCTGACTACTATCCTCGGCTAGGGGTTCTTCACTGGTGATGAACTCCATTCGTCGCTTAGCGACAAGACAGTTTGTCTTACAGTATTCTGAACGCCACTTCAGAATACCAGTTTCCCAGTCAATATCGGGATTGTGGTCCTTCAACCACGACGTCGGAAGATAGCCGTCTACCTTGGTGTCCGGCATATCCGCAACTTGGAACCTTATATCATTCACATGGTCGCCTATCTTCATTCTCACCGTCGTGGTGTAATGTTCCCCGGACCCAGGAATCTGGTTGCCACTTGCATCAGAGATTGGTGTCGGATGTTTCCGACGGATACATTGTAATTGGGCTTTCTTAACCCAGGTGCTTATTAGCACGGCACCCGTAGCGCCACTATCCAACAGAAGTAAGGCTTCCTTACTGTTTCTATGCTTCTTGAAATTCCAGTCCAAGCGGACTTTCACGTGTATTAACCTAGTGTGGGAGGGCGTGCCAACTAGCCTCGGCCACTTATCTGGTCTTCCTTCGCTAACAGGTTTTGTTCGCTTAAGCGTCATATTGTATCTATCGTTATATAATAAAGTTTGGGTGTTTACTATCACGCCTGCAAGATTTCGGGTATTTAACCCTCCTCAGGTAAACTTGTAAATAAGTTCAATTGCTTAATCAAGTCCTGCCTGATTGATATACATAAGTGAAACAAAACCAATGAAACCAGACCATCACTATCGGTCTTCCCCAAGGAAAGCAAATAACAAAGGAAATAATTTAATAAACCCTCGCAAAACCTTAACAAAAGAAAACCCGTACTCCCACCCTGAGTTGACAGTGGTGGATCAGCCTTGTTCTTTTGTAAGGGTTAGGTGACTCACCTAGTCCAATTTCCCATTCCTTCTACCCGTTTCCTTCGCGCCTTAATGCAAAGAGTAGTAGTCAGCTTTCTGGTTTCTCCAATACTGCCTAATGGGCTTACCTAATTACTTCCATCGGTATCAACCTCCAAAATCGGAGGGGAGCCGCGGAACTCGGTGACCCTTTTGACAACAGGGGGTGGAGCCTCAATGCGACGGTGTTTAGATACCGTAGGTGCTAAATGATCATCCTCAGCACCAGACCGGTTGCGTGAGGGTTTGATTGATCGCACTACGGGTTCGGGAGCAGTACACTGTTTCCAAAAGTGACTCTCAGTTCCACACCTCGAACACTTTTTTTAAACGACGGCGTTTGTCAATCATAGTAGGCGGAATATTCCTATGTTTGATTTCATAGTCTGATTTCTTAACCCGGGAGGGGTTGGCCGTGCTCGCTTGAGGTCGGGGATTCCGATTCCCAGGGCCACGCTCCTTCTTTCGTTGGCGCTTAGCGACCGTGGACCTGTCATCTCCTCGATCGTGGATGGTAGGCTTTTCCTTAACAACCGTCTTGTTGAAGGATGCAATGTCTTCCAGCTGATGGCCGTTGTTGCGAAGCAGGTTTAGGTAATCGATGTATGCTTGTGGGTGTGGAGTTTTCAGACCCCAAGTATTTCGCAATTCAGCGGTCATGCCAATGCGGGCCTTGTCCTTAACTACTACCGCGTCATAATGCACCTATCTGGCTAAGCCTATGAGTTCATCGACAAATTGGTCCACCTTTCCTGGCTTCATAGCTAAACCATTCCACTCACAAAGAGCACGATCCCGATCTGAGTGACCACCGAAACTGGACTCTAAGCGTTTTCGGAAAGCTGCCCAAGTGCGCAATTCATTGCCTGGGTTAAAGGTCATTCCTGTCGGTTGAGCGGTATCCTGGATAATGTGCACATGGATGCTGTTGTACCATTTCTTTGCGGCCCCTGCAAGAAGCGTGATGATCAGGCTGACTTTATCCATATCAGACAGCTTACAATGTCGTTAGTCGTCAAACCTAATCTCCGCATCCTGGATGAATCGCGGGGTCTCAAGTGGGTCTCCATTGAATCCCTTGATCCCCAATTTCTTGGGCTTCTTCTGCCGAGTGTGGGATTTCTTGTTGGACTTTCGAAGGAAGTCCGTCAAGGCTTGACACCGCTCATCATACCGTCGCTTCTTTGCATCAATCCAGCGCGACTTGCGTCGGACCAGAAATCTGCTGAGATCGGGAAGGGAGGAGGAAGATTCGTCGCTACTGCTCGAGGAGTCGGAATCACCCGGTTCTCCTGCTTCACCGACGTTTCCACCACCTGGTGGTTTGCTGCCACCATCTCCACCAGTGCTTCTACCGCGGAGTCCCAATGGTTCCTCATATGCGCTAAAGCGGTCCTCCGAGCTTTCATGACTGGCTTCTGGGATAGAAGCTTCCGGAGGGGAAAACAGTCTTGTGGAAGGTGCAGGGGATGGGGCACCTTTAGCAGCAAGGACCTTATCCACTCCCCTCTGAACTAACTGTTGGAAGCGGGGACAAGCTCCAACATCCGTATGGTCTTCCGAACCACAGAAACGACAATGGGTCTTTTTCACCTTCGGACCTTAGGGATTTTGCATTATCGGTTCACTAGTCCCTTTCGTACATCTCTGGCTATGGTGAAATGCTGTGTTCCCATCAGGTCTTCCCTCGATCCTACAAGCAGGAGAACAATAAGCCGTAGCCGAATGCGCTTCTACCCCTGGAAACCCAGTCCTCCTAGCGCTGCTAGTGGGTTTGGCTGGAGCCGGCGGTGCTGTCTGGAGGACAAGCGGTGCCGGATTTTGTGGTGTGGCAGGCAAGGGAGTTGCTTCTGCAACCGCATATGGTCGTTCAGCTTGTATAACTATAGTTGGTGTTGATGGCTCAGCCGGAAGGGCTTCAACGGTGGTCGTAGTTTATGTTTTGCGGGTCTCTTGTCCTTGGTTACCCCTGCGAGGCGTGAAGACCTCCACACCGTGCCTGAGCCTGAAGGGCATGGAGATCTGCTGGCCAGGCGGGCTTCAACAGCGAGCGCAAAAGGCGATACCCGCGATGTGCCTAGAGTGAGGCCAAGTCCCAAAGCTTCCCGGGCATGTGTCGTTAACTGCTCATGCCACGTGACATTTGCCATGGCTTCCGCAAAGTTCGGGGCAAAACTGATCGGTCCTGTACGGACGAGGGGATGCGGAGGACCTTGCTACATAATCACATCATTTTCGCAATCAATGCTGATTCCTTGACTCACAGCCCACTCGAGGGCCTTTAGGCGACCCTTCAGCGCTTGCGCTGTCATGACCTGCTGGCGATAAGCCTCTTGGACCTTCTTTACCCAGTCGGTGGCCATGTTGACCATTTTCTCTTGAAAATAGGTCTGCTTTTCCTCCACAAAGCATTCGAGTTGGGACTGTGCTTCCACGAACCTACGGCCTACTTCATGTAGGATGTAATTCTCAAAGACTTCGTGGGTAAAACATTCAAAAGTAACCCCTTCAGGGACCGCCTCAGGTACCATCACGGAGGGATTGTGAGTGATGGATTCCATGACTGACCTAGGATGGGGGACCACCATGATCTGACATTCCTCAGGCACCTCAATGGGTGCCACTTCAATCAACTTCGTAACCGCCTCCCAACCCAGGCCCCTTAGGTCTGCGATAACATCGTAGTCCAAGAGGGGACCCGGTGTGGGAGGGACGGTAGTCCGTTGTGAACGCGTAAGAAACATTTCGGACATAATACTTTCCACCCTGGGCTCCTTGTTCCTGACAAGGTTACCAGTACTCGTAAATGTCAGAAAGGGGTCTGGAGGAGCAACAATTCTCAGGAGAGAGTTAAGCGAAGAGCTTTAGGATATACTGTAAAAGGGGGCACCCTATAGGAAGATGGATCCTAAGGTTACGACCGCACCTTAAGACTCAACGCAAAGTTCACTAAAGGTAAAGAAAAAGACAATTGAATCAAATGATAAAACTTAATATAGTTAAGCCAGAGCTTAATTCAATTCAAGTCTTCTCGAGAGGATAGTTGGTTATCAGAGTAGAGTGCCGTTCGCGTTTACTTAAGTAGAATTATAAAGCCAATGAGAGCCATACTCCGACCGTTAAGAGAGCTCCTTTCTCCACTCAAGGATCATCTGACACATTGCCCTTCCGGAATTAACTTCAGGGCCTGTGGATCGCTCGGGTAAGTTGAGTCCGTTCAATCATAAAGGTTTTCTGCAATGCATCTTGATTATGCCTGCAGGAGAGAAAAATCTTTCCGATCGCCGTCTTGTCAATGGCCAACTGACCATCCGACTTTGGACCCAAACCTAGGTATGAGACTCAGTAGCCCTATGGCTTTTTCCGTCTATGCAAGCACTGCAGTCAACTATGTCTACTTGCCCTATCGGCAGCTTTTCTTGTGACTGCGTAGCTCCCACGGTAAGTGTCTTTACTGAGTTGGCTAAATAGGCGCTACCTATAGCCAACAGTGCAGGGATCACCTTAGCCGTGATACGACTGAATGCCTCTTAGAGTCCTATAACGTCCCTCAGTAATGGTATAGCGCCTGAGCTATTATTGTGTAAGTAGTAGAGTTTTATCCGGAAAAACTTCCGTTTATCCCCGACCCTCAGATAGCTATTCCGGGGGACTGCCATACCTCCCATAGGGAATATAGGCACCTAGTGTACCCTCGGAAGGCCATCTGATGTCAATACTAACAACTTGCCCGGGTCGGCCGTCGCCCGCCCCTATATATATCCTGCGGACAGCATCTGGTCGGAAGGACGGCAGTGACGTATACGGGGTTACGCTGCCACCTTCGATTTCTCAGTTTTGTTAGGATTTTACCAACTGTCACCCTTTCCCACCCGTCGCAAGGGGCGAACGTGGGAGCCGCAAGGGGGTGTTGGGTGCGCCAAAATCACTCCAACCACCCTGGGGTACTTGTAGTAGGATTTCGCATTTCACGTAACGTTAGGGGAGGGTAACTTGAGATCCACGATTTCACCCGCAATCCCCAAGGTAGGGTAACTTGGCCATATCATAGTGCAAATCGCTGCGAAAGTCTGTGTAACGCCCCTTTGCGTCACTAGAAGGTTCCGCGTAACTGACCTATTTGTTAAACGCGATTCCACGAGCTAGAAACACCTGCTTACACGAATGTAGCACGCCCAGCGGCGCCTACACTACTTACCATGTTTTCCGCGGGCTTACCAGTTACCGTGCCTAAGTGGTTACCCTGCCTAACTGAGGAGATGGGTTACCCTATCTAAAGGGTTACCCTGCCTAACCATGCTTCCGGGTTACCCTACTCAAGAGGGTTACCCAGCTTGACAGTAGCTCCGGGTTACCCTGTTTAGCGGGGTTACCCTACCAACGTGTGCAGCAAGGTCACCCGTCCTTGCTGGGTTACCCTACCCATCTATGTACCAAAGTACCCTTTCTTCATGAAAGGTACTTAGGGTTGCTATGTCACTTTGCAGGTGTGTGGTACCGTTCCTGTCCATGTCCTATTAGGACCACTGGCTGGGCTGAGGTTCTGTAAGCTATACCAACTGATCTAGGGGTCGTTACATTCATCCAGAATGTGGATATTAGGTTTGACTACTATCGATACTGGAACCTGTTTGATATGGATAAAGTCAGCCTGAACATTGCGCTTCTTGAAGGGGCCGCAAAGAAATAGTACAGCAGCATCCATTTGAACATTAGGCAGGATGCCGCTCAACGGGCCGGAGTGACCTTTAACCCAAGCAACGAGTTTCCCCCTTGGGGAGGCTTCCGAAAACGCCTAGAGTCCAGTTGCGGCGGTCACTCAGATCGGGATCGTGCACTACGTGAGTGGAATGGTCGGGCTATGAAGCCTGGAAAGGTGGACCAATTTGTCGATGAACTCATTCGCTTAGCCAGTGAGTCTCATTATGATGAGGTAGTGGTGAAGGACAAGGCCCGCATTGGCATGACCGCTGAATTGCGAAATGCTAGGGGACTGAAAACTCCACACCCACAAGCATACATCGATTACCTAAACCTGCTTCGCAACACCAGCCATCAGCTGGAAGACGTTGCATCCTTCAACAGAACGGTTGTTAAGGAAAAGCCTACCACCCACGAACGAGGAGATGACTGGTCTGCGGTCGCTAAGTGACAATGAAAGAAGGAGCGAGGCCCTGGGAAGCGAAATCCCCAGCCTCAAGCGAGCACGGCCAACCCCTCCCGGGTTAAGAAAGCAGACTATGAAATCAAACATCAGATTATTCCGACTACTCTGATTGACAAACGCCATCGGTTAAAGCAATGTTCGCGGTGCGGAACCGAGAGTCACTTTTGGATACAGTGTACTGCTCCCGATCCCATAGTGCAATCAATAAAACACACAAGCAAGCGGTCTGCTTCTGAGGCTGGGCATTTAGCACCTACAGTATCTAAACACCGTCGCATTGAGGCTCCACCTTCTGTTGTCTAGAGGGTTACCAAATTCCGCGGCTCCCCTCCGATTTTGGAGGTTGATACCGATGGAAGTAATTAGGTAAGCCCTTTAGGCAGTGTCTGAGAAACCAGAAGCTGACTACCACTTTTTGCATTAAGGCGCGGAGGAAAAGGGTATAAGGAAAGGGAAATTGGACTAGGTGAGTCCTCTCACCCTTACAAAAGAACAAGGCTGATCCGCCTCTGTCAGGACAGGGTTGTATTACGGGTTTTCTTTTGTTAAGGTTTTGCGTAGGTTTATTTCTTATTTCCTTTATTGTTTGCTTTCATTGGCAAGACCAATAGAGATGCTCTGGTTTCATTGGTTTTGTTTCACTTATGTATATCAATCAGGCAGGACTTGATTAAGCAATTGAACTTATTTACAAGTTTACCTGAGGAGGGTTAAATACCCGAAATCTTGCAGGCGTAATAGTAAACACCCAAGCTTTATTATATAACGAGAGATACATTATGACACTTAAGCGAACAAAACCTGTTAGCGAAGAAAGACCCGATAAGCGGCCGAGGCTAGTTGGGCCGCAGCCCCACACTAGGTCAATACACGTAAAGTCCGCTTGGACTGGAATTTCAAGAAGCATAGAAATAGTAAGGAAGCCTTACTTCTGTTGTACAGTGGCGCTAAGGGTGCCGTGCTTGGTAGTACATGGGTTAAGAAAGCCCAATTACCATATATCCGTCGGAAACATCAGACACCAATATCTGATGCAAGTGGCAACCAGATTCCAGGGTCCAGGGAACATTACACCACGACGGTGAGAATGAAGATAGGCGACCATGTGAATGATATAAGGTTCGAAGTTGCAGATATGCTGGACACCAAGGTAGATGGCTATCTTCCGATGTCGTGGTTGAAGGACCACAATCCCGATATTGACTGGGAAACTGGTATTCTGAAGTGGCGTTCAGACTACTCTAAGACAAAGTGTCTTGTGGCAAAGCGACGAATAGAGTTCATCACCGGTGAAGAACTCCTAGCCGAGGATAGTAGTCAGGTGTACCTTCAGGGTATGGCAATAAATACTGGTGAAGATGGCAAGGACATTATTGTCAGCCTACTACCAGAATATAGGGATTATGCTGATATTTTCAGTCAAGATTATATAACTTCCCTTCCCTGGCATACTGAATTTGATCACAGGATTGAACTCGAGCCGGGGGCCAAACCGCCATTGGGGCCCATATACCCTCTCTCTAAGCGAGAATTAGATGTACTATATGACTACATCCGGGATATGGAGGAACAAGGGAAGATCCGGCGTTTTACGTCGTCCGCCGGAGCCCCTATCCTCTTTGTGCTGAAGCCAGATGGAACGCTACGGTTATGTATCGACTATCGAGGACTTAATAAGATAACTATTAAGAATACATATCATTTGTCTTCAGTGAACGAGCTACGAGATAGGCACGGGAAAGCGACAGTGTTCACTAAGCTGGACCTGAACAAGGGCTATTATCTCATGCGGAGAGCACTGGGTGAAGAATGGAAAACCGCCTATAGGTGTCGTTAAGGCCTGTACAAGTATACGGTAATGCCGTTTGGGCTATGCAACGCACCATCTACCTTCCAGAGCATGATCAATAGCGTATTCAGGGATATGCTTGATGCAGGAGTCAGTGCCTATATGGATGACATCTTGATATACTCAGAGACGATCGAAGAACACGTCGCGTTACTTCGTCAGGTAATGGAGAGACTGAGCAAGGCAGGTCTTTGCATTAGCATAAAGAAGTCCACCTCCACCAAAGGGAAGTTGAATTCCTAGGGTATAAGATATCTGCACATGGAATATCTATGACGACTCGTAAGGTAGAGGAGATCAAGGCTTGGAAGACTCCTCAGAACGTAACTGACGTTCAATGCTTCATGGGCTTTGCGAACTTCTATCGTCAATTCATCAACAGGTTTAGTAAAGTGGCAAAACCTCTAACGGATCTGACCAAGAAGGATGTAAAGTGGGACTGGTCGCCCGCTTAAGAGCGGTCATTTGAACATCTAAAAGAGTTGTTCACCACTGGTCCCATTCTGACACACTTTGATGGCTCTCGTCCAACTAAGTTGGAGACAGACGCCAGTGATTTCGCATTGGGTGCTGTGCTATCCCAATTATGTGATGACCAGAAATGGCACCCAGTGGCCTATCACAGTAGGAAGTTCCTGCCTGCGGAGGTGAACTACGATATTCACGATAAAGAGATGACGGCAACCGTCGCAGTATTCAAGGAATGGGATCATCTATGGCGCTTGGTGGAGGACCAGATTGTGGTATATACAGACAACAAGAATCTGGAGTACTTCAATAGTACCAAGGTCCTAAACCGGAGGCAACACCGCTGGGTGGAATTCCTACAGCCGTTTAACTTCAAGGTGGTATACCGAGAAGGCCGGCTTAATGAGAAGGCAGATGCGTTATCGTGGCGTAGGGTCTACCGCCCGGAAAGGGGAAGTGATACTCTACCACAAACATTTTTTGGGCCTGGGTAGTGGCACATACAGCAGGAACGAGACCTCCTGCGCCCACAGATGCTACTTACTTGTGAAGGGCTTCGCCAGCAGTCTGGATTTCTGATAGTCTTGCGTGCTGCTGCGAAACTAGATCAGGTGTACCTGGTAGTACGGAAGGCAGTGGTTAACAAAAGTAACACTGTGGATGCCCATTTCGATGTGGAAAAGGACTTGCTCACCTACAAGAATCGGTGGTATGTTCCGAAAGACGTGTGGCTTAAGCGAACAATCATGGAAGCAGAACATGATTCACGCATCGCTGGACACTTTGGAAGATAGAAGACAATAGCACGAGTTAAGGCAAACTTCTACTCGCCGAGAATGGTGGAAAACATCACTGAATATGTTCGGACCTGTGATGTATGCCAAAGAAGCAAAACCATCAGGCATAAGAAGTTTGGCTTGCTTGAGCCTATTGAAGTTCCGAGGAGACCATGGAATGCTCTTTCCATGGACTTCATTGTGGCATTACCAAACTCACAGGGATATACAAAGATTTGGGTCATAGTGATAGATTCTCCAAGATGGCTCACTTTATCCCTTTAGCAACTGAGGTGCCAATTAAGGAACTTGCTCTCATATTTCCGAAGTAGATTTGGCGATTGCATGGCCTCCCAGAATTGATCATTTCTGATGGCGACACCCGTTTCACAAACAGGTTTTGGATGAGTGTCATGGATCTACTCCAAGTCAAACTCAATGTATCTACGGCCTTCCATCCGGAAAAACAGATGGGCAAACTGAGAGGGTTAATCAGACCTTGGAACAGTATGTAAGAAGTTACTGTTCCTACCAGCAAGACGATTGGGTTGCACTACTACCCTTAGAGGAGCAAGCATACAAGACGTCAGTATCCGAGTTGTCGAAGGTGTCACCCTTCGAGGCGAACTACGGGTTTGTGCCACGGACCAATTGGTCCGGGGCCGTGTCTGAACATCAAAGTATACACCCAAACAGTTAACTTGTGGTCAAGGATTGGGAGGGTACATGGCAAGACATTCGAGAGACACTAGAAAGGGCCCAGGAACGACAGCGGAAATGGGATAAATAGAAGCGTCTTCCATCACCAGAGTATGTCACCCTGGAGGATGTAGTCCAAGGTAGAACTAAGAAGGCAGACCGTTTTATGTTAGACAAACGTAACATTCGCACTAAGCGACCTATGGAGAAACTACACTACAAGAGATTTGGACCTTTTGTAGTTAAGAGGAAAATAGGGACACGTGCTTATGAGCTACAGCTGCCTGCAAGGTGGACAATTTATGCGGTCTTTAATGTGGGACTTCTGGAACCTTACCGTGAAGATCTGGTAGGCAGACCTGCTGAAGCGTTACGATCCTCTGCGGTAAGCTGGTTCTGCAACAGGTAACTACTTCTCTTTGGGTTGGATCAATATGACCGGGCCGTTGTTGTAGTCCGGTATGGGGCGTGGCGCTAATCTCGGCCACCATGGCAGGAGTACTATTGCAACGAGTAGTACTAGGCGGAGTTCCACTATTGCTCTTAGGCCTATGCCTACGTTGTCTTCATAGCTGAACCCTATGGTTCCTATCGCACAACGCCAATAGGGAATGAAACGGTAAGGAGGCAAAGTAATTGTATAGGAAAGAACTTAGATGGTTGAGTGAAGAGTCCTAACTACAGGTCACCTAGAGGTCCTCATATAGGCATTCTTCCCTCAACCCTAACCCAGGTGACTCATACCTGTGAGTCACACGACCTCTATGACTCATAGTGAGTCATAGTATCAAATCCATCAGCTGACTCCTCTAAGTCAACTGCTCCGCGTGCCAACCAATCATAACTCATATAATAAGTCATGTGCCCTAAAGTGGTCACATGCGCGAAACCCATGACTCATAGTGTGAGTCTTGTGCGAAAATCATTACATCATATGACTCACAACTGTGAGTCATGCGCACGATCAACAAATCACAACATAACAATGATTGCACAAGTGTGTATCATGTGAAACCCCATGACTTCTAATGAGTCATAGTGCGAAATATAACAACCTGGTGACTCATAACTATGAGTCATGCGAAATTCTGCCTTGCTTAGTCACCAATTGTGACCTTAGCTCCCCTCTCCCTTAAGCCTGAGTCCCTTCAGGCATAACGTCCCATCTTCGTCAGGCTTTCTCCAAACCTGCGCAGTTCCCTTTTCAAGTTCCGAACTTGATGTACGGCCTACTGGTAGTTCCTCCGGACTTCCTCTAACGTGGTGTGTGCCGCCCTAATAGTCCGGTCCGGTCATCAATCATTCTCTGATATTTCCGCATATCAGTTCTTTGGGCCTCGATTGTGGCTTTGGCGGTGCCAAGTTGTTCTCGTAGCCCTTGCAACTGTCGTTGCAAACTCTCTTCGTCGGGGATCGTCTCGATTTCGCTTTTTTCGCCCCCCTTTCCCTTCAAATCTGTCCTCACACTTGTTTTTCTTTTCCTAATACGTGCATCATTTTCTGTAAGGGGTGCCGCTTCCCCGGTTCGTCTTGGGTAGAACCCAGCATCTATTTTGTCGTGTCTGTGAGTACGACAAGTCTCCTTGAAACAGGGTTTCCAGTATGTCTCCTTGTGTGGTTGTTGCGGTTTGCGCAACTTGGGCTGTCGTGGAAACCAATTACTTCCTTCCTTGTCGCGTAAATGAGTGTTGCAGGAATCGTCGTAACAGGCAGTCCACGAAAGAGCGTTGTGTGCTGCATGCTTTTCCCTTTCTTGCTGAGTAGCGTATGGCGGGCTGGTAGGGGTAGTAGCCCTGGGCCTATCGCCCCTGCCTTCGTCTGGACCCAATGCCGTTGGGTCTTGCTTCCTGGGTTCGATCTTGACTGTAACTCACGCGGGGTTTTCTTGGGTACTGCTGATGGAAACGTTCAATGGCGTAGCTGGCATTGTTGAAGTTTTCCGCAGGGTACCAGGTTTTGTCATGTTCTGGTAAATAGCCAGTACACTTGGCTCTGTATTGTAGGCGTTTTCAGTGTATGCGTGAATCAATGATTGCTACGAGTTCATACTCGCTCTCTCCTTCTATCTCGATTGGAGGTGGTGGTAATTGCTTTTGTGAGGGGAACTGATAGTCTTGGTATGGTTCGAGGAGTGAGATGTGGAAGGTGTTGTGGACCTTCATCTGTTGGGGCAAGGCCAATTTATAGGCACTTGTGCCCACATTCGTAAGGATCCTGAATGGTCCGATTTTCTTGTAATCCAGCTTATTGCATGGTCTTGTGGTCCTTATATTCCTTGGCAGTAACCAGACCATGTCGCCTGACTGGAGATTCGGATCGGGTTTTCTCTGTTGATCATAGTTTTATTTTTGTGGTAATTGTGCACAGACCATTTCTTGACGTAGGATCGTGTGCAGCTGACCCATCTCTTCTTTTTACGTGGTTTCCTTTAGTATCATGTGGCCTATCGCCCCATGTTCTGGATGTTGTCCGTAGTTTGCGTAGAAGGGTGTGGTCTTAATAGTTTCCTGTTTTACATTGTTGTATGCAAATTCCGCTAATGGTAATAATCCCGCCCAGTTATCTAGCTGATAGTTGACATAGGCACTTAGGTATTGTTCCAGTATTCCGTTCGTCCTTTCGGTTTGTCCGTCGGTTTGTGGATGGAAGGCGGTGCTCATTCTTCGTTCAATTCCAATGGATTTTGTAGTCTCTTTCCACAAGTCTGATGTAAATAACGTTCCTCTATCGGTGATGATATCTTGTGGTAGTCCATGGAGTCGGAATATTTCCCGTAGGAATATCTGGACAAATTCTTTAGTGTTCATATCCTTGTTGCAGGGTAAGAAATGGCTCATTTTTGTCAAGCGGTCGATGACCACCAGGATGGCGTCATAAAGGCCTGATTTCGGCAAGTCCGTGATGAAATCCATTGCTATCGATTTCCATGGTTGGTGTGGCGCCTCGTTCGGTTGTAGTAGTCTGTAGGGCGCGTGCCTTATCGCTTTCGTTCTTTGGCATGTATCGCAATTCTTGACAGATCTCTTTATGTCGTCTCGCATCTTTGGCCAATAATATTGTCGGGAAAGTAGTTCCGTAGTTTTGCTGGTTCCGCCATGCCCAACTGCTGGGTTATCGTGATTTTGTCGTATGACTTGGGTTCTGATCTCTTCCAGTTCCTGTATCCAAATCTTTCCTAGATGCCATAGGCATCCTTCCTTCCATTCACATGACCCTAGAGCCACTCCTTTCATTTCTCTCTCTCCTTTCCTCAGGGCTTCCTGGATTGCTCTTATCTGTCTGTCTTTCGTGCTTGCTTCTCGGATGCCAAAATCTTCAGCGACAAACTTAATATCTTCCATAGCTTCGAAGTATTGTTCTTTTGGGAGTAGGGTCCTTTGTTTTTGTTGGATCCTTTCATCGTTCTCTTTCTGGACATCTTCTGCTCTCCTAGTAAGGGCATCTGGTTTGCCCCCTTCCTTCCCGCGACGGTATTGTATTTTCATATCGTATAGACTGAGGGTCTCGCTCCAGCGGATTTGTCTGTCGTTAAGCTCTTTTGTCGTGGTAAATGGTACCAGGTTCTTATGGTCAGTGAGGACCAGGACCTGGTGTCTGCTTCCTTTTGCATATCTTCTCCATTCTTTCCACGCTTGGACAATGACTAAGAGCTCTTTGTCGTGGATATCGTAGTTATATTCCGCGGGCGTCATTGTTTTTGACTGGTATGCCACTGGTGTCCATTTTCCATCGCTCCCCTTCTGTGATAGAATGCCTGAGCATACATATTTTGAAGCGTCGGTCTCGATCATGATCTCCTTGGTTGGATCGTATTGTACCAATAGCAGGGCTGAAGTAAGTCGCCTGCGCAATTCATCGAATGCTTTTTGTTGGTTCTCGGTCCAGTTCCATTTGCAGTCTTTCTTCGTCAGTTGATAGAGTGGTTTAGCTATCTGACTAAACCATTCTATGAATCGTCGATAGAAGTTGCAGAATCCCATAAAGCACCGTATTCCTTTCTTGCTTTCGGGTGGTTTCCATTCCCATATTGCTTCTGTTTTGATAGGATCAAGGCTGACTCCGTCCTTGTCGATGATGAAGCCTAGGTATTCGTTTCGTTCTTTGTGAAATTCGCACTTTGACGGCTTCAGTGTCAGCCCTTCTTTTTTCAATGCTCCCATAATCATCCTGACATGGGTTCGGTGTTGTTCCAGGTTTTCTGATATATCAGAATATCATCTAAATAGACAATACAACAGATATCTAGAAACCTGCTGAGAATCCTATTGACCGATCGCTGAAACGGTGCAGGTGCATTTTTGAGCCCGAATGGCATGACCGTGTATTCGTATATGCCATATTTGATGGTAAAGGTAGTTTTCCATTCGTCTCCGTGTTTGATTCTGATGTTGTGATATGCGTTTCGGATGTCTAGTTTAGTAAAGACCTTGGCTCCTCTAAGCCTATCGAGGGCTTCTCCTATCAGTGGTAGGGGATATCGGTCTCGTTTGGTGACTTCGTTGAGCCCTCGGTAGTCCACACATAGCCTTAGCTTGCCGTCTTTCTTCTTAACAAACAGGATTGGTGATCCCCCGTTTGCATAAGAGTCTCGAATCCAGCCACAGTTCTTGTTTACCCTGAGGTATTCTCTTATTTCTTCCTGCTCGTTTTTGCCCAATGGGTATAACTTCCTTGCTGGTACTGTTTCGCCGATTTTGAGGTTGATATCCAAGTCAACCTTTGGTCGGTGGGGTGGTAGTCGAGTTTCTTCCTCTTCTTTGAACATGTCCAGGTACTGGTGGTATTCCCTTGGCACAATGTTTCTGGTTTTGTCTTTTTCTAGTCCTTTCTTGGCCTTGATATCCAATTCGGTGCTGACATTGATCCTTGCGATCCTGGTATGTTGGTTCGTCTCGTAATCCCACTTGAAGATTCCTGTGACTTCGCCTCTTCGGTAGAACTTGCCGAATGACGTGGCGGAGATCTCGTTGATCTCAATCCTTTGGCGTTTTGGTGGTCGTACTTCCAAACCCTGCTGGGCCTCTCATCGTAGGAGCCACTTGCTCCACTTCTTCGCATTGTCCTATGACAATCTTTTCACATATCAATTGTGTGATACGGTCTGCCGGGTCAACTGTGTAACTGTCCTTTCCCAGGTTGACCAGGACAACCTTGACTTCAGCTGCGTAGTCGGCGTCGATTACTCCCGCATTGACAGTAAGCTGGTGTTTAACTGCCAATCCACTGCACGGAGCCACCCTCTCATAGGTGCCTTCTGGTAGTCCTATAGCTATACCGGTATTGACGATTCCTTGTTCTTTTGCCGTTATCGTAATTCTCTCGCCTGCATACAGGTCATGTCCTGCAGCCTTGGGTGACCCCTGGGTAGGGAGTGTGGCCGTATTGCTTAATCTTTGGATTTTGATGTTCTGGACATCCTTGGCCTGGATCGTAGAGAACTGTATCTCCAAGTTCGCTTCCAGGGCTTCCGATTCAGGGACTAAGTCCACTGCTGGCGAGCTTTCGAGGCATACTCTGGTGCACCACTCGCTATCAAATGTGATCTTATTGCTTTCCCAATCAATCTTGGGGTTGTGTCTTCTTAACCATGGAAACCCTAGCACTGCCTCATGGTTGGGTAGATCTGCGATTTGGAAGGTTGCCACTTCCCTATGGCTGCCGATGTTCATATGTACTTCCACTATATGGGTAATTGGTCCCATAGCGCGCGGCTCCCCGTCCGCAAGGTAGATTTCCAGTATTTCTTTCGCGTTCTTTATTCGTATGCCGTGTTTGTTGCTGAATTCTTTGTTAATAAAGTTTTCTGTAGCGCCTGAGTCAATCATGCCGTTGATGATAACTGTCTTGTCCTTGCCATGTAAATGCATTTTGACTATGGCATAGTCTTTTTCTTGTTCCAAAGTTTCTGTGTTTGTAAGTGCCATGTAGATGTATCTGATTCCGATGGTTATGGTTTTTTTGTCCCGCAGCCCATCTCTTACTGGGGACTTTCTTCGTTTCCCGACTCTTCAGGTGTTTCTCTAATCTCCATTTCGTGTAGGTTGGTTCGTGGCTTCCAGCGATTATTGTAGGTCTTGCTGTTGAACTGCCTAGTATAGTCCTTCTCATCTCTTGCATTTCGGCAACTACTGAATCTGTGCCCAGGTCTGGCGCATCCTAGGCATAGGTTGCTGTCCCTTCTTCTTGTGAACTCTGCTCGTGAGAGGTTTAGTCGTTGACGCCTTCTGGTAGCATCCAGGTCCATTGGGTCGTCTCGGGTTTCCATAGTGTTGCCCGACTTCCAGGTTCCGTTACTGTTCCTTGGCGTTTCCTGTTGTTGGATGAAGGTACTGTTGTTTCCTTGCCGGTGTTTGATCACGTTGATCCGGTTTACTTTTTCGATTGCCCAGGCTACTAGGGCATCGACATTTCCCGCTACCATGTGGTCTGCTGCCCATGCGTCCTGGAGTGTTCGGTTAATTCATTTAAGGAATTTGCGTCTTAGTGTACCATCATCCTCATTCGCCTCTGTGGCTGTGAGGCAAAAGTCATTCCAGTATTCCGTGACTGGTTCCTTGCCTCGCAGCAGGCGGTCGAGTTTTGTACTAGCTACATTTTCTGCATTCACATCCCCAAACTGGTCTTTGAGGGCTGTAGTGAAATCTTCATATGTAGTCCAGGTCTCCGGCTTGCGTCCTTCGGCAAATGGGGTTATCCAGCTTACTGCTGCATCCCTTAACAAGCTTTTGACATAAGTGATGCGTTCCGTATGTCGTGTTTCTTGTGTTGCTTCAAAGTATAGTTGGCGTTGCACCAAGAAGGTTCGTAGTTTTGGCCTTGTTCCAGAGAAAGTAGGAGGTTTCTCGACTTTGATCCGGTTGTTGGTTGTTTCTCCCTGGTTGTTTATCAGAGTCAGGATCTGTTGGAACTGTGCAGTAGTAAATCCTGCTAGTTGAATTCCTGCTCCTCCACCGGCAGTTGCTGGTCCCGGTGCTGACATCCTTTCCGGTCTTGGGGTTTCTGGTTCCAGAGATCCTGTTGGTGAGGCCGGCTCAGGGGTCACCGCACTTATGGTTCTTTGTGACTGGCTTCTGGATAGGTTTGCGCTAATTGCTTCTTCAAGTGCCGGGCCAAGTGTTGAGGTATCGATTTCGCCCTCAGTAAGGTCGATGTCGTTGTCTATAGAGTCTGCCGTTTTGTAGTTGGGTGTTGCGTAGGTGACGCAACCAAATGTTACGATCCTCTGCAGTAAGCTGGTTCTGCAACAGGTAACTACTTCTCTTTGGGTTGGATGAATATGAGCGGGCCGTTGTTGTAGTCCTGTATGGGGCGTGACGCTAATCTCAGCCACCAGGGCAGGAGTACTATTGCAACAAGTCGTACTAGGCGGAGTTCCACTATTGCTCTTAGGCCTATGCCTACGTTGTCTTGATAGCTGAACCCTATGGTTCCTATCTCACAAGGCAAATAGGGAATGAAACGGTAAGGAGGCAAAGTAATTGTATAGGAAAGAACTTAGATGGTTGCGTGAAGAGTCCTAAATACAGGTCGCCTAGAGGTCCTTATATAGGCACTCTTCCCCCAACCCTAACCCTGGTGACTCATACCTGTGAGTCACACGACCTCTATGACTCATAGGGAGTCATAGTATGAAATCCATCAGCTGACTCCTCTGAGTCAACTGCGCCGCGTGCCAACCAATCATAACTCATATAATAGGTCATGTGCCCTAAAGTGATCACATGCGCGAAACCCATGACTCATAGTGTGAGTCATGTGCGAAAATCATTACATCATTTGACTCACAACTGTGAGTCATGCGCACGATCAACAAATCACAACATAACAATGATTGCACAAGTGTGTATCATGTGAAACCCCATGACTTCTAAGGAGTCATAGTGCGAAATATAACAACCTTGTGACTCATAACTATGAGTCATGCGAAATTCTGCCATGCTTAGTCACCATTCGTGACATAAAGCCATACCAGAAACTGACATCGTTGATTCGAAGCCCAGCTATATAGAAAGAGCCATAGTAGATAGCCGGTGGTATGGGAGTTTGAAAGCAAAATTCCCACACCGGTTTGTACAATACTTGTTGTCGTGGGAAGGGTATGGCAGTGTGGAAAATTTATGGGAGCCGTTCGAGATGTAGGAAGGAACCGTAGATGAGGCATTGCTGGGTTTTCATAACCAGTATCCTGCTAACCCAAGGGATCAACGTGTATGAAAAGTACCTGAAAGGGGGATAAGTGGGAAGAAATCAGCCCACACAAGAAATCTAAGTCTGAGGACAGACTTATGGAAGAGGGGAGTAGTCTAACGACCCCTAGATCAGTTGGTTTAGCTTACCGAACATCAGCCAAGCCAGTGGTCCAACTAGGACGTAGACAGGAACGGTACCAGACACCAGCAAAGTGACATAGCAACCATCTGTACCTTTCATGAATAAAGGGTACTTAGGTACCTAGTTAGATAGGGTAACCCAGCAAGGCCGCGTAACCTTGGTGCACACTTAGGTAGGGTAACCCCGCTAGACAGGGTAACCCGGAGCTACAGTCAAACTGGTTAACCCTCTTAAGTAGGGTAACCCGGAAGCATGGTTAGGCAGGGTAACCCTTTAGCTAGGGTAACCCATCTCCTCAGTTAGGCAGGTTAACCACTAAGGCAGGGTAACTGAGAAGCTACAGGAAAACATGGTAAGCAGTGTAGACGCCGTTGGGCATGCCACATTCGTGTAACCAGGTGTTTCTAGCTTGAGGAATCGCGTGTAACAAATAGGTCAGTTACGCGGAACCTTCTGGTGACGCAAAGTGGCATTACACAGACTTCTGCAGCGATTTACACCATGATAGGGCCCAGTTACCCTTCCTTGGGTATCGCGGGTGAAATCGTTGACCTCAAGTTACCCTCCCCTAACATTACGCGAAACGCGAAATCCTACTACAAGTACCCTAGTGTGTTTGGAGTGATTTTGGCGTGTCCAACACACCTTGCAGCTCACACGTTCGCCCCTTGCGACGGGTGGGAAAGGGTGACTGTTGATAAAATCCTAACAAATTTGAGAAATCGAAGGTGGTAGCGTAACCCCGTAAACGTCACCGCCGTCCTTCCGACAAGATGCTGTCCACAGGATATATATAGGGGTGGGCGACGGCCGACCCGGGCAAATTGTTAGTATTGATATCAGATCGCCTTCCGAGGGTACTCTAGGTGCCTATAATCCCTCTGGGAGGTATGGGGGTCCCAGGCAATAGCTATCTGAGAGTCGTGGATAAACGGAAGTTTGTCCGGATAAAACTCTACTAATTATAAAACGATAGTCCAGGTGCTCTACCATTACTGACGGACGTTACAGGACTCTAAGAGGCATTCAGTCTTATCATGGCTGATGTGATCCCTGAACGCTTGGCTATAGGTAGCGCCTATTTAGCCAACTCAGTAAAGACACTTACCGGGGGAGCTACGCAGTCACAAGAAAAGCTGCCGATAGGCCAAGTAGACACAGGTGACTGTAGTGCTTGCATAGACGGAAAAGCCATAGGGCTACTGAGTCCCATACCCTGGGTTGGCTTCAAAGTCGGATTGTCAGTTGGCCATTGACAAGACGGCGATCGGAAAGGTTTTTCTATCCTGCAGGCATACTCAAAATGCATTGCAGAAAACCTTTATGATTCAGCGGACTCAACTTTTCCGCACGATCGGCAGGCCCTGAGGTTAATTCCGGATGGGCCATGTGTCAGATGATCCCTAAGTGGAGAAGGGAGCTCTCTTAAAGGTCGAAATAGGGATGGGTGTCGGTGGCTTTATAATTCTACTTAAGTAAAGGCGAACGGCACTCTACTCTGATAACCAACTATCCTCTCGAGAAAACTTGAATTAAATGAAGCTCTGGCTTAACGATATTAAGTTTTATCATTTGGTTCAATTATTTTATCTTTACCTTCTGTGAACTTTGCGTTGAGTCTTTTGGTGCGGTCGCAACCTTAGGATCCATCTTCCTATAGGGTGCACCCGTTACAGTAAAGAGGGTCTAGTAGAGTGGAAACAGTTGGTGACCCATCATTGGATCTGGTGCCAGAAGACATCAATGTGCCTTATCATGCCCCTTGTGGGTACTATGAGGTCAGCCCAAAATATGAGAAAAGGGAGCAGAAGGGAGACTGCGAGGCAGGGGCAGATATGAGGTGAGAGGCTGGCCCCAGGAGGAGAAAGCCTGCAAACTGTAGAGAAGGAGCCTTGTGCCAGGCGTAGGTGGTTTGAAAGCTGGGTGGAGGTGGACAGTGAGGGGGTAAGCCAGTAGCCCAGCCACCTGAGGGAGGTAGCTAGGTGAAACACATAACCATCCAGGTGAATGGGGATGACAGAGGGATCGCACCGCTAGAGCTTAGTGTACCAGTAGATAGTTTTGTCTTAGGGACTGAGAGGGAAATGTTGCTCGCCACCGCACAGCGCTTGATGCAGGAAAATGCCGCCTGAAGCAGGTGAATGTTATGGCTGTAAGAAGCAGAAGCAATAGTCCAAGCAAAATAATCAACATAGGAAAGTACTAGACCCCTCGTGAGGGAGAAATGTAAGGAAGACACATAAATAACAAATACCATAGGAGATACCAGAGACCCCTAAGGGCTCCCATTAGAAATAGAGGAAAAAATCCCTAGCGAGCCCTACAATAAGGGACGGAAGGTGCGGCCAGTCAGGATGGACCGGACCCAGGAAATCAGGTAATGGTTTCCACCCTTTCTTCTCAGGATGGAGGAGAGGAAGTTCGGCTCCACATTATCAAAACCTCTCTTGATGTCAAGGAAGAGAGTAGACCCGTGGAGTCCAGGGCACTGGAGGGTGCGAACAGTATGTGACAGGGTGGTGACAGTGTCAAAAGAGGAGAGACCAGAGAGGGAGCCACATTGGTTGGAACTAAGAAGCCCACAAACTCTGGCGACCAAGGCGAGACGGGAGGCGACTATTCTTTCTCGAATCTTGGAAACCACTTCCTGGAGAACAATTACTCTGAAGAAGGCAGGAGTGTCTTGGGAGGGTTTTCCTGGATTGTCAAGGACCACTCAATTAGCACTTTTAAGGGAAGGAGGATGGAAGCCATGCAGTAGGAGGTGAGATAATAGTGAGACCAGGTGGGAGGGTGCAGTGCCGGGAATTTTTTCCACACCCCATAGGGAACTGTGTGAGGGCCAAGGGCAGAGGAGGTGGAGGAAGCAGAGAAGGCCTGAGAGACCTATTCAGCGGAGTGATCAGTGGCATCAGAGAAAGGGCGGAGGATGGAGGGTGAGCGGCATAAAGGTCGGTGAGGGTAAACGTGATACAGGAGGGCCTGGTTAATGGATTCCAGGGTATCCACAGCAGGAAGCGAGGGGAAGTGTGTGATGTGGCAGAAGAGAGCCAGACGCATAGGGGCCCAAAGGTAGGAGGGGGTCGCGTTGAGGAGCAGGGAGGAAAAAGCGTGCCTTCTTCGCCCTCTTTATGGGTCTGAAGTAGCCAAGCCGGGCAAGACGGGCAGAGTGGACATCATTTTCGGTATATGTGTGGGAACGTGCTTTGTGTGCAGTGCAGTGGTGTTCTTTTCGTTAGGTGGAAGAGAGGGGACTACAAGGGTTAGGGCCTAGGCGAGGGGCGAGAGACAGGGGTGTGGTTCAGGAAGAGGCCAAGAACCCGGCCTAGATTTGTATCGAACCATACACAGAGTGAGGACAAGGTGGGGAGAGGGGGGCGCGTAGAACAACCAGCTCTTCAAGGGAGGGAGTCAGGGCATCCCAGTCAGTGAGGGCCCAGTTGAGCCTTGCAGGCGGGGGGGCATCCTTTGGTTGCCTAAAGGCCAAAAGAATGGGAACATGGTCAGAACCCAAGGAGGGCAGGGGAATACTCCACGTGGAGAAAAACTGGGCAAGGCCTGTAGAGGCAAAGGAAAGATCAAGAACTGAGGGTCTGGCCGCTCCCCCTAAGGGGAAGTGTGTGGATACGCCAGTGGTGTTCAAAAGGTGGAAGCCCAACTCAGCTACGGGTGAAAAGTAAGGAAACGAAATATTAAGCTCAGATGGGTGTGTGCCCTGAGAGTGTCACAGCAGAGGTAGTGAAGGTGAAAGTCGCCCAGGGTCAGAACAGGAAAGCTGGCTACATAAAAGGCCTCAAGAGGGGAAATTGTGCATGTGGAAAGGGCCCTTCCAGGTAGGGTGTAGACGTTCAAAACCCTGAAGCTGGAAAAAGTATAGCCAAACAGCTTTTCTGCTTGGAAAAAATCACATGGAATGATGTCTGACCTCCCAAAAAAAACAGGAAGCTCGAAGCTCATGCAGAGCAATGCTAGGGAAACATAACAAACAACAGGGGGTTTGGAGCGTGATGAACAAGGGGGGGAGAAGGACTTGAAGCCCGCAAAAGAGGGAGTACATCAGAGAAAAACAGTGGGGTCCTGGATGCAAACAAGGGATACTGGAGATGAAAGTTCCATTAAAGAATTAAAAAAGGAAGAAAACACATCCCAGCTACCCAGGCAGTTATGTTGAGCAAGGGAAAGAAAGGACCAGGGCGCAGAGCCCTCCTGTGGTGAGGGGGGTGATTCGTGATTGATTACTGGGCAGAGCCCACTGAGTCACAGAGGGCATGGGAAGGGCTGGGTGCCACCTGGGTGAGGGAAGCACAATGCATGGAAGATGACGTGGACATTCCAGGAGCAGTGGAATTTGGCCTAGGTGCCCTAGGGGTTATGAGGTCAAGGGGGGAGCCAAGGCTAAGTAGCTGTACAGTCGAGGGGCGTGATGCTAACAAAGGAGGCAGTGTGGAGGACCACTCAGGGGCGACGTCCATGATGTCCCCATCGGGTGCAGCCGGCGGCTGATGGTCAGCAGTTGGTGGGAGTGGCGGCCTCCTGGGCAGTCCCGGTCCCAAGTGGAGTGCTCACCCTTGCAGTTAGGGCAGAGGGGTGTTGATGTCAAGCAGCAGTTGAGGACTACCTTGGTGTTTCCGACCTTGGCGCAAGAGGGGTTAGTGCACCTGTGGTTACCCTTGATATGATGGAGGGAGGAGTAAGGGCTGATGGGGTATGGAGTTTTGCAGTTAGGGGCAACGTGGCCAAAGGCCCAACAGTTGTGGCATTGTGTGTAGGGGGAGGAGTAGATTGCGCTCTCTGACCTCCAGTTCAGGGAGAAGAGAAGAACTCAGGGGAGTAGAGAGGAGGCGTAGTCTGGGGCGACGGTGACGACCACAGAGCAGAAGCAATTGAGGCGCGAGGTAGGGTCCCTATTAAGGAACCTGGCAGAGAGGATCAGTATGGTAGTGGAGTTCAAGATAGAAGTAGAGAAGCGGGTGAAGAAGTCGTCAGTAGCGTCAGGGAGGCAGGAGAAGGAGACAGCATGTATCGTTATTTGGACTGCAGTCGGGCCGCGCCTGAATGGGAGCCAAGGGTTGTCAGCCAACTGGGAAGGATAGATTATAGGGCCTGGTGAGGGCCTCAGAGTAGGGGGCATAGGAGAGGGAGGAGACTTAAGTATTGAGGCTAGTAAGGGAGATAGAGCCTCGGTCATTGACTAAGGCTTTAAATTCCAAGGGGGAGGGAGTAGTGCGGATCAGTCCGGATAGAGGAAGAGAGGTCAGGGAACAGGCCAGCGATCACGGCGGCATCAGGGCGAAGAGCAGGGGAGGTAAGGGGGGCAAGGAACCGCCTAGAGGCAGTGAAACGGGAGGGCGGAGCTTTTGGCTTAGAAGGCTGAGGGGCGGGTGAGGGTGAAGTAGTACAGGAGGAGGAGGCGGGGGCAAGGTTCGAGGGGCCGGCAGCGGTTGCTACCTGAGTGGCGGAGGGTAGAGCCGGAGCGCGAGATTTCCCCTCATTCATCTTGTTTGCTTCCATGAGGGCATAGGAGGGGGC